>APFE030896582.1:49078-109187 GCA_000404065.3 Pinus taeda | reverse complement strand
AACCGATAGATGGCTGTGAACCAGGTGTGGTTCGAGGAACAAAAAATGATGATGCAGCTACCGGATTGACTGATGCTGCAGTAGAACGAGCGCCACTTGGCCCACTTCCTTCAACTGACCTTCTTAGTTGCCTTTTCAGTTCTTCTTTGGCCTCTCTAGTCTACTCTAATTCTCCCAGTGCTCTCATGGCTCTTTGGATAAGTTCAGGAGTTGTATTTGTACAAGGCCCCACATCATGTCTAGGGATTTGTGCAAGGTGATACTTCAACTTATACACCCCCCCCGCGTATCTCCTTTCCACACAACTTGCAAGTCAAGTTTTGTCTATCATTCGGAGCTGCAGGCTCACCATAATCCCAGAAAGGATCCAATTTCCGTGGCATGTTTGTTTTTTAACTTTGAAGTTGCAAACCTATGGGAAAAAATTAAAATTAATAAGGATTAGGAAATATGAATTTAGGATTACAATTTAGCATTTGCCATTTACAAAATTACAAGTTACAAATATCTAAAATCCAAAGTTCCAAACCCAAGTTACCCAACCAAATGGCAAGCAAATGCCAAAAACAATGAAAAAACATAAACAATGTTTAAAAAAAATCAAAACAAAAAAAAAAAATTGGTTCGCATAGCCATAACAAGTTACCCATCCCAAATCAATGAAAAAATACAAACAATTCTTTAAAAACAATGAAAACAAAAAAAAAATGGTGCCCATATGAAGTTTTTCAACAACAAAAAAATTAAAAACATAGAACAACAATGTTTTGAAACAATGAAAACAAAAAAAAATTAACCTACATACCGTTTCTACGGTGAAAATGGCGATGTCCTCTTGAAATAGTGAGTCTAGCCACTTCGAATCGCCAAGAACGACCTCCAGCTCCTCTCTCCCAGCTCCTCTCCTCTTCCTCGCGCGCGCAGCTGTCCAAATGGCAAATGAAAAATGTATTTTTTCATTTAAAAACCCGCTGCCCGCTACCCCTGCGCCTTTTTCAGTATAAAAAAAAAAAAAAAAAAGAGCGCGCTTTTTTCGAAAAAGAATAAAGAAGTAACAAAAAAAAGAGCGCTTTTTTCGAAGAAAAAAAGCGGCAACAAAATTTTTAGGCGTTTTTTTCCCATAAAAAGCGCGTTTAAATCGCCTATGGGAAAAAAGCGCGCTTTTCACAACACGGTTCCAACCTCATCAAACTTCATATGGCAAAATAAAGAACAAAATAAAAGAACAAAAAAAAAAAAAAAAATCACATCCGATACATAATTCCGTAGACTTAACAATTTTTAAGATTTCAGAATTGGCCAAATTGTAGGATTTCCGTTGGACTCTATCATGTATGAGGATATAACATTGACAGTTGATCAAGAGCACCAAGCCCTCTATGTACCCCGTGTTGGTGGCGTCAATTGTTGAACTCCTTTGTCATGATTTTAGCAAAAATGTATTGAAGAAAAAACACTTCTACCTCAAAATTGGGAAGGTGATACTATCTTATAAATTTTCAATTTGCTAAATATAATGAGAAATACAGTAATCATGATTTATGATTTATTAATTATTTTGTTACATTGTTATGTATAAGATTATAAAAGTTCAATGATTTATCATTCATTTATATTTTAAGTTTCACATATTCTAATTTAAATAATGTGGTATTTTGGGTGGAGTAGACTACAATGTCCCCTACAACATGCACTAAAAGTTGGGGGGTCATTCTAAATATCATCTAGATGCATTCCCAATGTTTATATCCCACATCCTCGAAACTTGTTGGAACATTAAGCAAAGTGCAAGATTTGGATATCAATCCTTCCCAAAGGCCATCTCCAAGGTCCAACCTTGTTAAAAAAGGTGAAAAAGTTGAGCACCAATCTCTACCCAAATGATATATTAGGGAACCATCCACTTGCATTGGTTGATGCACTCATGGATGGTCTAGACTCTCTGATCTTAGCTTTATCAATCTAGAGGAAACTTGGTTCCTAGACCTCTAAACCATACAACAACATGGATGAAATGTCATGGAAGTGGTTCTTGAAGAACTAGCACTCAAGAAGGGCCATAGAAACATAACCCTTATTGATCCACAGCTACAAAGCCTATCGCATATTAAAATGCGTCCCCATGAATTGAACCCAAGTAGCGATATGTGGTAGTGATCTCAATCTCTTCCCCCAAAAAGATGAAATGGTAATCGATAAGAGCATACTTCAATGTGTTGAAGAGCATGATGTTGGTTTTACCTAGGTTGACCATTAACTATCGAAGCTCATAGACATTGGATATGACACTAATCTATCACTACATCCCCTTAAGGGGGTTAGCCAAAAGGATTAAATAAGGAAATGAACACGTGATGTAGGAGACAAATATCCCCATCCTAAGTTTGCTCATGAAGAAAGGAGTCCAACTTATCAATATGAATCCCAAAAATGGAAGCAAGAGGGGGGGCCACCACTTGACCCTAATGGTGTTCCTAATGGAGTCTAGGTCCTGGGAGACTGTGTGTTACATGAAAGTGTCCTAAGACAAACTCATTAAATATTTTCTTAATAGTCATTAGGACGGTCTTTGAAATACCAATGTCACAAAGTCATTAGATTAAAAGATCTACATGAAACAACCTTAAGTGTTCAGCCTTGAGGAGTGAGGATAATTAGTATGTTGACAATGGAAGTCAATATATGGTTTAAGATAGTCATTAAGAAGATGATACAAGACTTCATAGTTATAAGTTGAAGAAGGTTTTTACAAGAATATTTGGATATGACTTCATCTACTTCACACTAGATAAAGGTTATGTCGTAATTATTTCTCAATATGTCGAATCCATTGACTACCAATGACATACAATTGATCACGTTAAAAAAGCTCCAACTTACATCTCAATTTGAGACAAAGGGCCTTGGTGCTATGCATCACGGCTAAGGTATTAAGATATGGTAACATGGGAGGATGAAGAAAAATTTCATGATTTAACAAAACTATATCAACGCAATTCAAGAAATGTTCATAATGTTGAATTTGAAACCACAATTAGAACCCTAACATAACATGGTGTCAAGCTATCGAAGTCAATGATTAGAATGATTCCTAAAGGCCAACATTGAGTGGGATTAGAATGAAAATATATTGTAAGTGCAATTAAATCTTGGTCTACAATGGTCTATACAAAACTTGACATTGCAAAAGTAATGGGAGTAAAAAAACAAGACTGTGACCAATACTAGATATGGTCATCATTAGACTGTGAAGATAAGACAATTTTATTAATGTCCAAAAATGACCAAGTGATAAGCTAATGGGACTCAAGATTACAATTTACAATTAGTGGCCACTAAATAGTGGGAGTCTCTACAACACTCCTATAGCTAAAATGTTATCAAAATAAAAGAGTTATAAATGGCGATAAAAGAAAGAGAAGCACAAGAGTTAGGAAAAACCTATAAGGCACAAGGCACTACCTCCACATCAACATCATAAGTAGAAATGAAATTAGAGGAATAGTAGAGAAAGGAGGGCTCCTATTATCATCAATGATTGTGAAGGGACCAATGCAAAGCACGATGATGTCATCCAAAAAGCACCCAAAGTTGAGGGGGCAAGGATATACAATCTTTGGAGACATCATGGCAAGAGAACAGATTGAGAGATGGCCAAGAAAACTTGTCTCTCCTCATATTTGAGGTGCAGGAGAAGAAACACATGATAGAGAATTGGCTATTCGCCCTAACTCAATATGACATACACCATAGTGAGTAGGCCTAACTCTAAGGTCTCATAAAGGTAACAAGTCTAGCAACCGTGCAAGAGGAGGTCCATAGTCTCTCATAGATCTACCACCATTCAACTCATGTATATGAAGGGTACAACTGAATTTGGTATTTGATATGGTGGTCATGTGCCACAACCAGCTCCGCTTATATAAAAATGCAAATGGGGTTAGTTATGTCACTATTCTAAGTGTTAGAGTAGACAATTCAAGCAATCAAATATAATAGTCTATTGCATTGTCCAACATTGAGTTGAGCACCTTGTAATAATGCAAGCTCATAAGAAGGAAATTTGGTTTCAACTTTCAACATTTGTACAAAGACTTAAGTTGTATATAGCAAAGCCTTTGAAAAAGCATTGCAACCTGATAGTGTAGTGGCATTACAGAAGAACCAAACTTATCATGCTAGGGGAAGCACATCAATATGTTATAGCATTTCATAAGGCAAATGGTAGAGTCTACATAGTGTTATAAGTGAAATGCAGGTATTATTGACTCGTTTATAAAGTCTACGAGTGGAGATGATACCAAGTGGTCTACATCCTAGAACCTGCATGGCAATCCACCAAATCAATTTTGTTGAATGACTACAGGGCATTTAAGCAATGACTCTAAAGCTATGTTGCCAGGAAACGTGGGTGCGGGGACGGGGACAGCATTTTTGGAAACAGGGTGCGTGGCTTCGTCGGGTAATATAATAATATTAAATTTTAATAATTAAATTTATAATTATAATTTTATAATTAATAATATATATATGAAATTTGAATTTGTATATTTTTTCAACTTTAAACAAAAAACTTTAATGATATCATTTAAACATGTTTAGTCTCTCCCATATAAAAACACAATTTTTTCATAGGAGATTCTTCTCAACCTGATAATGGTCTAGGCTTTTCTTGATGTGTAATCATCCACCTGCCCTATGCATGGTGTGCTCTGTGGTAAAGCAATCCCAAAAAGTTAAAACAGTGGCAGCCTTACCCTTCCACAAAACATGCTTATTCATTTAGGAATATTTTCCTAGTTTTAATCTTAACATGATGTTATCAGAACGCTGTGAGAAATTGGCAAATTTTGATACTTAATTTAGCCATTTTCCAAAATAGCCCTTCGCCATTTAACAGCATCAGCTGATTACAGCTTATGGCTGGTCCCAATCCTACTTTCTATTTGACCGAAAATGTCTAAACCTATATGTGTGCATTTACAGTTTATAATTTGATGGTTATTAACTTATTTGGCTCGGGAATGAATGTTTCATAAATTCATTCCAAATTGATTTACAAGAATCTGCAGGCTCAAATTACAGAGTAAGAGGTCTCTTTTCCAGTTCTGGTTTCGATGCCATATAATATTAAAGGCATTGAAGATCCACAAATACAGGAGATTCATAATTTACATTGAAACTCTAACAAACCTTGGGCAGAAGTTTTGAAATTGTTTTTATAAATTTATAGCATAAGACTAATGGAGACACTGATCATAAGAGTCTCCTGCGGTAGGAAGGGACTCATGAATGTGCAAACAGCTACCCTTTTTTTTCCAACTATGGTCATCACCTTATTAAATATTTCCACAAAGCTACAGCCAATATGATATGATATTCTGCTTGTGGGATTGTACACCCATAATGTTCCTTTTATAATATTGAGATATCATAATCATATATGATTTCAGAATACTGTGTCGCTAATAAGTTTTGAAAAACTTATCACTACTGATAAATTTTTATAATGATTCATTACCCTTGAGTAGCACGTCATGCCCACAGAGCAATGCTAAGGCATGTGAACAAAGGCAGTCTTTGGAAACTGTAATCTTTGGAAATGATGGCAAAAAAATTCCTTGAGAAACATTCAGAAGACCTTACAACCATCTCTGAAGGACAATCCAGACCAATGACCATCAATGACTCCAAAAATGATATCATTCGTTTATGGCATATATTCTATATTCTATGGCATATCATTCGTTTATGGCATATCATTTTTTAAATTTCAATAAAAAAAAATTATTCAAAAATTAAATTTTTAATATAGTTTTTTTATGAAGAACCCGAAGAACCCAAGAACCCAAGCACACGAAGAACCCGAAAAACCCAAAGAACCCAAGAACCCAAGAACCCGTTAAAGGAAAAGAACCCAATTTTTTTTTTTTGAAGAACCCGGTTCTTCATGGAAGAACCCAGTTCTTCTGGGTTCGTCTGGGAAGAACCCGTACCCAAATCCGGTACTTGGGTGCGGGAACCCGGGACGGGTTCGAGAACCCCACCCTCGGGTGCGGGTACCCGTGCAACACAGCTCTAAAGTGATCAACAAGTGGGTAAAATTGTTGAGGTGTCAACAACTACTACCAAGTCAAAAAGGCCAACTTGAGAACGTGGTTGACAATCAACAAGGAAGGACCACAATATGAAGGTTGACATCATCGATAAACAACTTGATACAAAAATACACTTGGTCAATCAGCAAGCAAATGCTTTTGAATACCCAACATCTTGTATGCTTTGAAGCTAACCTCGTTAGGTAAAAGATACTAGCCCTCTATTATAAATAAATAAGGTTGTAAAACCATCTCGGATAAAAATATGTAATGTGACTATACAATTAATGCAATCTCGCCGTAAGAATGCCTTGTATTATTCTTTAAGCAATTAGCATGATTACAATAACGAAGGACAAGTTTATTTCCTAACCATATCCATGTGTATCAATCATGTGATACATTGATTGTCAAAGTTATATTTTTGTCATTGTGTTGTTGTCCTTCTCTAGTTATTTTTAAAATAACTATTTGTACGTGAAACTGCATAATTATATATAGATGGACTACTCTACCTTAACAAGTGTTATCAAAGCTTATTGTTTAGCCAATGATACCTAAACTGATGGAACCTTCAATATATTATGACAACAACCCAAGTTTTAACAAATTTTTTGATTAAACGATTTAGTTTATAGGTTACTAGCCCAAAAGTAACTTAAATCTTGATTGCATTAAGAATTAAGAATTGATATACGATGGTTATGACATTTGACCTTTCAACCGCTACTAGCAAATTATTTAATAGAAAATGTACTTGACAAATAAACAAATGGATGCAAATAGGAAGAAAGCCAAGGAGATATAGTATGGTTGGATAGGAGACTGAAGTTATTTTTCCTCATTAATATATGGAGTGAAGGGATCTCTAACTGAGTAGCTTATATGGCATAATACTTGCTAAGGTTTTGCAAATGGGGTAGCAAGCTAAGTGGAATTGAATGTGGGAAAAAACTCCAAAGTTAAGCATGCTTGAACCAATAGTCTTGGGATGGGGGCCCTCCCAGGAAGCCCTAGTTATAGGGTGCAAGCCCCAAAGGTCATGATTGATGCTATGCAATTTATTTCACAAGTATCAATCCCACTTCTTCTCCCCTGTGAACATCACCCAACACAATGAATGCTACATGGACTATTCAAAATCATGAAAAACTTGGTCAATTGGGACTAATGCTCATGGATATGGTCATAGTATAATGACTAACTCTATGCAGTTAATCCCAAAAATGATATCTAACATGTTGCACTACAAAAGCCCCTTGATCAAATTAAAACAAAATTAATAATCTTGAATGCAAGCTTAGGACGACAAACAAAAACTGTCAATATAGAATAATATGTGTTCTGTGAATTTTAAAAGAATTCATCGTACGAATTCATAACATTAGTGAAGGAGTGCAAAGACAAAGGTATCAGCTATGAGGCACTGCCCGAGATAAATGGTTGGAGACAAGGCACAAAATGCTCGCAATTAGAAGATAGTAATAAACTAGAACCAACAAAGACCCCGATCAGGGTGGAGAAAAGGACCCTGTGTAGATTAATGATGGTGGGCAGTGCGTGTCAGCACAAGCCTCACTCTTGGGCAATCATTTTAAAGGATGCAAAGAGAGAATACAGAGAAGAGAGAACCTCGAGACAAGGTACCAAGCGAATTATGGCGAAAGAAGGGAGGGGAAACGACGGCGATCAGTTGGTGGCGTGCAAAAGAGGTGGCAATAAATCAACGGGAGCAGATGAAGATATCTATGCTAATAAACTAAGGACTTGTAAGGTGGCGAAGGCTGTTGATACCTGGCATAGAATTCCTGGATACTGTTTCCGAAAAGAGCAAGAGAATATGGCAGAGGGAGGTAGGCAGGCAAGAGTAAACAGTGAAGAGGATGGCAGAAGGATGAGGAAGACGGTTAAGCAGAGGACTCAGGAGGACGACAGCTCTCAGGGGATTAATAACCATCAGAGGTTTAAAGAAAGCGAGGAGAGGATCAGGAGGAAGGAGCCGAAGAGGGCGGAAGAAGATGGAATTTACAGAGAAGGAGAGATGAAGAACGGGAAGGATGAATGCAGGGGGAAAGGGAGGGTCGAGGTCGGCCAAGGAAGCCAGGATAACACTCGTGGTCGCCCTTCCATAAGAGATAAGGGCGGAGGTAGCAGGGGTCGAGGGAGAACCGGGCAAGCTGGGAGCTATGATCCTGAGACTCAGTCCTCCAATCAACGGAAAAGAGGACGTCGAACTACAAAACAGATGGCCAGAGATGTTGAACGCGCGTACAACAATGAGGCCAACGTGGAGATAAGAAGGATTATAGAGAATCTGGAAAACAGAGTTCTGAAGGAGGCTTCTGATCCTGAGATGGAAGATTGGTGCTCTCTTATGCCGGACCCTAGAAACACCAAGGGACGCCTCTCCCAGTATAAACAGGCTCTGCATATGTATTGGGTGATGAAGTGTTTGCTAGCTAAAGCAACGGAACAGGTTGCGGAAGAAATGACGGAGATAGCGCAAGGGTTCCCGAGCTTGAAAGAGGAATTGAAGAGCCTGCACTTCGTGCTTCTGAAACAGGACAGAAAACTTGAGGATATCCAAAGCATGCTAAAGCTGATAACCAAGGTGCACCGCGAGGAAGAGGTTAAACCGGAGATCATGGTTAAATGATTTGTTTTTGTTGTGTTTTCAAATTTTAGCAGTTAGGATCAAGAGAATCAGTTTTGTGGACAGTTTGTGGAATGCAACAATCGATAAGGATATAGCTTTAGTTTGTTGGTAGGCTGATAGTTATGTTTTAAACTTGTTACTGCACTTACTTAGTTTTTAAGTTGACAATATTTGACTTTCGGTGACCTTCTTACCCAGTTTCCCTTCGGGGCGGGTGGAGGTTACCTATGTTTGTACATAGTTCTGCTGGTTGTTGATAATAGAAAAGGCCCTACCGTATATTACAAAAAAATAAAAAAATAAACTAGAACCAACAAAGATGTAGATGGGATGAAATGTAGAGTGTGACAACATCAATGATGAGAGCATTTAAGGGAAGACACAGGAAGCAAGAAAAATCATATGGTGCAATTCATTTATAGTCAAGATATAAAAACAATTAAAAAAAACACTTTTATACTTTAGAACAAAATGAGGATCTCAACATCTTACCTTCCCTTTTCTTCTCTATATAAGACTCCAAAATCCAAAGTTTTGTTGTTTCTCAGCTACAACACACTAGTTTGAGCACATTAAAGAGGTTTGGATTTGTACTATGGAGAGTAAGCAACTTTCATAGGTAAGAAAAGGGATTTTCGACCATATTCCAAGAACATTTAAGGTCCAACAAGTATGAAAACTTAAATAAGCATCAATCTTTTTTCATTTATTTGACTAGAAAAGTTAATCAATTTTTCATTTCTTTGATTGGAAAAGTTAGATCATTTTTTTCATTTATTTGACTGGAAAAGTTAGACCAATGATTAAAGAGGTTTGGATTGGCACTATAGAGAGCAAGCAGCTTTCAAAGGCGAGAAAAGCGTAGACAAGAGGGATTTTCAACCATATTCCAAGAAAATTTGAGGTCCAACAAGTATGAAGTTTGAACACTTCAATAAGCATCAATTTTTTTCATTTATTTGACTCGAAAAGTTAGATCAATGATTAGATTTGAACTAGGCGTTGACAACCTTCACATTCCCATAGATGATATGGATAATTTCCTATAGAACATATAATAATAATAACCTAATTTTAAGGCCACAGCTTAGCACATGTAAAGGGCAAAATAGAGGTTGATTGAGCAAGACTAGTGACTTGAGAATTGCTCCATTTTCCAAAAAAGTGTAACTGCCAAATGGAACTTGGATGTTGTTGTTCTAACTATATAAATCTCTTATTAGTTAGGCATAAAGTAAAACAAAAATATTATTTACTTTTTATATATTTAATATTTGGGGTACGTTCCCCTATGTCACGAACCCCAAAGTCACTTGTCACACAACAGAAAATTTTGGAAGCCTCCAACTCATCCCATGTCCCCATTACATGGTGGAAAATGGTACAATAGTGTTAAGGATTGATGTTTTGGTTTTCTTATCACTATAAAGGTTCTTAACCAGAGTATTATATTATTGTTTCAAATAGAATAAGGTCACTTATCTGTTTTACAAACAAATATAGGCTATCATAGAAATGAACTTTGTTCAATAACCTCTTAATATGCCTCTGATCTTTTAAAATGTTAATGACTCCCAACTTCGTTATCATCCATATCCATTTACATATTTTACCAAATTTGTATGTTTAACCAAAACCTTCCAATCACTATCAAATTCACTAATCATTCCTAATCGCCCATCCAATTATTAATTATTTTCCTAAGTTTAACTTAGGAAAATGGGTTAATTAAGTCAGATTAATTGAGGTAAATAGATGTTGCTCTAAAGACTTACAGAAAAAGTCACTTCATGGGGTCAAAATGATCTTAGTCATCGATTTTGATTAGATCGTGGTTGTTGATTGCTCAACGATAGATTATAAGAGCAAGTCGATGGGGCCTCTGGAGAACACATAGAGATACTCAGTGAGTATGATTTGCAGTGATAGCAAGGGCACAGAGGGAGACATCAGCAGCGAGGTTTCAGCAAAGAGTTTGGGAAGATGATTTACAGAGAAATTCTCCACAGATTTTCCAGTCATTTTGTGGAGGAAAGGAAATTGAATTATTCTGCAAGAGGGAGGTTGATTCAGCTAGTGTGCATTGTCAGTTTGCCCAGTGCGAGCTGCAGAGGCTACAATTCAATTTCCAATGCAAGAGTTGGCTACCAAAGGAGGTGTGAATGGCTTCAGTGTGTTGCATGAGGTCGTGTAGTTGTCAGAACGAATTTCCAAAGGTTGAAAGAATTTCCCAAAGCCAGCAGTGCTCACAGGAAAAGGTGCAAATTGGCAGTGTAAGGTCGAATTGTTCTGGCAGAAGGGAACTTGCCTTTCTAGCTGATTTTGCTAGTGGAGAACATTGTTTGCAGGAGCTTTGCCAATGAGAGGCAAGCATTTGTTGTACTTCTCAAATTGTTGAAGATTTATTAATAATATAGACCCTCATCTGCAGAATTAGTTTTCCCCACATTGGTGTTTTTCCACGAACATTTCTCCAAAAATATCGGTGTCAATAATTTTGTGTCTGTGCATTATTTCTCAATTCCTATATTTATTTGTGAATATTATAGTAGTGAAATAATCTTTATTTGTTGTATTAAAATTCTGAAGACAAATAATCTCCAGTAGATAGAAGATTAAATTTCCAATTACTGCAATTAAGGAAATTTCACATGGTATCAGAGTTGATCTAGGCGCAGAGGGTTTACAGGAGTAAATCAATACAAGGCACAAAAAGAGAAAGTCAAGGGTTTTAACCTAGCTCGATTGCTTCAGTTATTCTCCAGTTTATTTGAGTTTCACCAATTTCCAGAGATGGTCGTAGCAAGAATGAGAGATCAAAACAAGTTGGATGGAGCCTCCAACTTTGGCGTGTGGAAGGCTAGAATGTCATTCATATTGGATGCATATGGACCAAAGGAGTATGTGGAGAATCCCTAATGACAAATCCACAGCAGCAGGCCACCTACAAAAAGGAGAATGCCAAAGTGAAGAGGATTATCCTTTATGGAGTCGAGCATCATATTGTCTCACATATTGCGAAGAAGGAAATAGTGAAGTCGATGTGGGACACAGTTATTAACCTGTACCAAAATCCTTCAGAAAACAGGAAGTGGATTCTCCGAGAGAAGTTGAAGACCATCAAGATGCATAAGAGTGAAAGCATTTCATCCTATCTCACCAGAGTTGTCATAGATGAATTGGCTACAATAGGAGATAAGTCAAGTGATGACGAGCTAGTGCGAATAGCATTGAATGGGTTTCCAAGGAATGGAGTATGTTCATCCAATTAATTTCTGGGCAAGATACACTTCCAGGTTGGGATAACCTATGGAGTGACTTCACTCAGGAAGAGCTAAGGCTCAGCCTGGTCAATGGCACCAGTAGCAACAGCAAAACACCAAAGGTGGAGAAGGAACAAGAAAACGTAGCCCTAGTAGGAAAAGGGAACGCGAAGAAGGGTTCCAATAAGGGGCAAGGCTCGAAGGGAGACAAGAAGAGGAAAGACAAAACACCAAAGGTGGAGAAGGAAAAAGAAAATGTAGCCCTAGTAGGAAAAGGGAACGCGAAGAAGGGTTCCAATAAGGGGCAAGGCTCGAAGGGAGACAAGAATAAGAAAGACCTTTCTAAAGTCAAGTGTTTTGGTTGCAGTCAGCATGGACAATATGTCAACCAATGTCCTAACCGAAAAGAGGAAAAGATGGGGAAGCAGACAGCAGCTTCAGCAGACATTGAGGATTTGTCTTCTAAGTTGGAAGACAAATTCGCTCTCGTAGCTTGCCTCTCTAGCTCCACATCCTCAGGTGTTTGATACATAGACAGTCGAGCGTCAACACATACGACGAGGGTTAGAGACTATTTCTCCAATTACAAGGAAAGGATATAGACTTCCAGATACAGATGGGAAACAAAACCAAGTGTGCTATAGTTGGGAGAGGTACCATCAACATTCACAGGGAGTTAGGCAAAAGCCACAGTGTTACAGATGTGTTGAATGTGCAAGGTTTGGGTATGAACATAATTTCAGTTTCTGCACTACAGGATAAGGGGTACTGATCTGGAATTTATCCAGAATAAAGAATGAAAGGTATTACAAACTCATGTGCATGGATGTGCCTATGTTACTTATGCAACGGATCAATAAGATTGTTAGAATACATGGACATTGAGGCAATCAGAGAAAACATAATAGTCAAACATGTAAAAAAAACAAGTTTAATAAGGAGTTCACCCAATGCTCCTGGGCTACGTCTCCTAGTCCAGCCTTTCAGTGGTGGCCTCTCTATTATGTTTTCAAGCAAGGTTTTTACAACAGTGAGCTTGATTCGAGTCTCACTAACAGAATGAAGTTAGTAGGAATGGAGTGCACAGACTCTCCTCACTGAAACTCGACCTCTGGGGGTCACAATAGTATGACAGACCTATACCAAGGAGCTTGCTTGAACCTCTCAAGCCTTTAGTAGAGTACACAGACTCTCTAACTCTCTTTGGCTCTATCTGGCTCGATGTTGCCTTCAAGTCAACTCGACTTCTACTCTTTGTTCTCTGTTATTAGCTTCTTGCATCTTTGTATGTGCCCGTTCTCTGCTTCTGTCGATTCATGGCTTTAAAGCCAGTATGCTCTTACACTGCTCGTTTCCGCTCCCCGACCTTCTATTTTCCTTTCCTTTGTCCGTTCGAATTACTCTGCTCTGTGTCATCATCACTGGGTAACACCTCGCAAGGAGGTGGCCACCTGTTTTGCTAACTAACTAGGTGTCAGATTCCTTGAGTCATACTCGAATGGTCGTTAAATTGGTTTGCTTCAAGATCGCCCACAAATATGAATCGTTTGCCGACTCATCATCCACATCGGACGTCAAATCCCTATTATCTTGCTTTTCGACCTGTCAAATCCGGTCGATCATCGAGACATATCTCCATCATCGATCTAGACCCCCCCAGATCCTATGGTCGTCCTTCATATCGGGCGGACAAGTCGCAAGAAATTTACCCGTCTGATGCAGCCAGTTTTCTCTCTCTTTCGCCAGACACGTGTCGCTCGATGTGTGGCATCGGGCAGGACTTAGTCAAAACTACTTACCACCTCGAAGCCTTCCAATATCCTATCGGTTTTGGGGAATCCCGTGCTACGGAACCAAAACAATTACTTTGTCGAATTTTATAGCGTTTTCGGGTCCGAGCGCTTCGGGGCTTTCCTTCACTGAGGGGGACGCCCATACATGCTGAAAGAACAACTTTGCAGTTTGTTCAATTGTAATTTGTTTGTTACAAGGTATCAAAATACACATTTTGCTGAACCTATCCACAACAACATATAAATAGTCATGGCCTTTCCTAGATTTAGGCAGTCCTCCAACAAAGTCCATGGAAACACTTTCCTAAGGATGAGAAGGAACTGGTAGTGGAGTGTACATGCCTAGTTTTCTATTGTTGGGCTTGCTTTTAGCACACATGGTACACCCTCTTACATATCTAGAAATTGTCTCATTCATTTTCAACCAATAACAAAATCTTTGCAGCTGTGCAACCATTTTACTTACACCAAAGTGACCTGATATTAGAGAAGTGTGTGCCTCTCGAATTATCTTTACTCTTTCAGTTTGTGGAATGCATAGCTTCCCACAATGATAAGAGTTGGTCCTTAACATGATAATCTAATTCTTCTACTCGTTTGCCTCGACTTAAGTTGCATATACATCTTTAAAATCTATATCTTGAGCATATTGTTCAATGTAGCTCTCGTGCAATACTGAATTATGCTTAAGTATAGTAGATGCATTTATAATTGGTCTAGATAACATATCTGTAGCTTTATTGTGTCTGCCCTTTTAATATCTGATGACTAAATGAAACTGTTGTAGAAAACCCATCCATCTATAGTGTCTCGATTGCTGCAACTTAGTTTGGGAGTGTAGATATTGAAATGGTTGATGATCAGTATGTATAACTGTCTCTTTGCCCATTAAGTAATGTTTTCACTTTTTCCCACTCTGTACTAATGTATACAATTCTTTATCATATGTAGGATAGTTAACTACTGCAGAATTAAATGTCTCAAAATGATAACATATGGGTTTACCGTGTTGCATCAACACTACTCCCATGGCATAGTCACTGGCATCTGTTTCAATCTCAAATGGTCTTTGAAAATCGGGCAGTGCTAGTACTGATGTTGTACTAATCTTTTCTTTCAAGGTGTCGAAGGCTCTCTGTTGTTTGCCTCCCCACTGAAACACCTTGTTCAATCCTGTTAAAGCATGTAAGTGAGCTACAATTAAAGAAAAGTTAGAAATAAACTTTCTTCAATATTTTATATGTCCCAAATAATTCAAAGAAGTTTTTGCCAAATTCATATTTTGAGAGTTTAACATAAAGTTTTTCTCTTTTCAAAACATCTAGTGTCTACTTAACATGCTTTAAATGTTCTTCCCACATTTTGCTAAATATAAGAATGTCATCCAGATATACAATAACAAAATCATCAAGAAAAGGTTTGAGTACATCATTCATTACTCTCATGAAAGTAGCAAGAGCATTAGTTAAGCCAAAAGGCATAACCAGCCACTCATACAATTCCTGCTTTGTTTTGAAAGCAGTCTTCCATGCATCTTGCTCTGCAACTCTAACCTAATGATAGCCACTATGCAAGTCTAACTTGGAAAAATAAATAGCTTCTTTTAACTGATCTAATAGAACATCTATGCAAGGAAGGGGATAACGATTTTTGATCGTTCTCTTATTCAGTGCTCGGTAGTCAATGCACATTCTCCACGAGCCATCTTTCTTTTTCACCAAAACGATTGGAGACCCACATGGTGATGTGCTAGGTCTGATGACCCCCTTCTCAAGCAACTCCTATACCTGCTTCTTTATTTTTGCATTCTCTAAAGCGAACAACCTGTACATTTCGATGTCAAGCAATGGAGCATCTTGTTGCAAATTAATATCATGCACTATTTCCTTTTTGGGTGGCAGACCTTTAGGTTCTTGAAACAATACATCATATTCTAAAACAACTTTTTCTAAATCAACTTGTTGTTTAGCGTCACAGCCCTCAAATACATTGGCTTTTATGAGGTTTCTTTTCCTTTACAATCATCAGCAAAAATTGTTTGCACGAATTTACAATTCGTTGCATCTACCCTGAGTTTATGAGAGTACAATTATTCTTGAGCTTATGATCTCTTACAATATATTCGATTCCATCTTTAACGAGTAGATACTTGTTCTCAGCTCTATAGAAAATAGCTTTTCTATCGTACAAGTAAGGACTTCCTAAAACAATTCCACATATAGCCAAAGGAACTATATCTAACTCAACCTCATCTACAAACGTTGACCCAAAAGAAAACTTAAGTTTACATTGTCTAGTCACTTGTAGCTTTGCTTTATTACATAGCCAACCTAATGGATATCGTTTCTTGTGAGGCGTGGTTAGTAATCCCAACTTCTTTACAATTGCTTCGGAAATTAAATTTACTTGTGAGCCACTATCAAACAAAGTATCAATCTTTTGATACTTGGAAATAACTTGAATATGAAAAAGCTCACGTCTTTTTCTCTCATTTTCTTCATTATCAGTAGACTGTGCAGAATTACTAGTTGATGCTTCAGAATTTTTACCTTTTATACCTGTGGCTACGATTGTTGCTTCATTTCCTGAGCCTGACCCCAAATCTTTTTTAATAGTTGCAACAACTTCTTAGGTTTCAGCTCTGGATGCAAAATCCAACAGTGTTCATCATCATGCCCATCCTTCTTACAGTGAGTGCATGAGGACTTCCTCTTCTGTACAGTGTTTGTCTTCCTCTCTTTCCATTTCTGTTTTCTTTTCTCCTTATTTTTGCTTGCAGTGGATTGGGATGATCCCCCAACTTTTGGGTTCCCATTCTTACCTCTAGCTTCTAGATGCGTAGCCTAAACAGATACCTCATCTATGCTAGTGGGATTAAACATGAGGATAGTGTGCCTCATGTAGCTGTGTAGATCACCTATGTACTTCAACAGAGTCTCAAGTGAGTCTAAAGAAATTCCTAGAATCAAAGCTCTTTTCCTAAACTCTTGAGTGTAACTTTGTACACTTTGCCCTTTTAGTTGTCAAAGAGTTTGCCAGCTCATCATGGCTTGTTGCATGTAGGCTAGTGGATAGAATTGATTTTTAATTGCAGAAACAAATTCACTCCAGATAGAAAGAATTTTACCATGTTTCTTCATGTCAGCGTGTGTCCTGCCTTTCCACCATACCAAGGCAATGCCCCCAAGGCGTAGGCTGGCCAGCTGAATCTTACTCTTGTCTAAGTCAATACTCTGCACTTCGCAATAAACATCAATCTGTCTGATCCAATTATCCAACTTCTCTGCATTCAACTCTCCATCCTATGTTGGTAAGTCAAATTTAACATCTAATTTAATCAAAGATGTCTTCTTTTTATGTTCAGGGCTATTAGGAGGCGTGAGGAACTTTTCTTCTTTCCCTTTGCCTTTGGAGTGGTCATGGAGGAGAGATTCTTCTACTCCTTTGTCTTGTTTGGAGCTTGATGCATCTTCATTTCTATATTTCTTATAGTCCCTATACATTTCCTCCACCATGGATTTCAAGGTCATAAAACTATCCATGAACTGGGGGTCTGATTCCAAGGGATTTTCTTCTGACATTTTCCTCTTGGAATAGACTCTTCCAATTTCTGGGTTAGTTTCAGCGAATTCTCCTTCTCCTAATTTAAGCTTTGATCTAGTTAGCATTCAACAACAAAATCCAGCACAAGCTTGTCCAACCTTAGTAACTCTAAGCTCTGATACCACTTGATCTGGAATTTATCCAGGATAAAGAATGAAAGGTATTACAGACTCATGTGCATGGATGTGCCTATGTTACTTATGCAACGGATCGATAAGATTGCTAGAATACATAGACATTGAGGCAATCAGAGAAAACATAATAATCAAACATGTAAACAAAACAAGTTTAATAAGGAGTTCACCCAATGCTCTTGGGCTACGTCTCCTAGTCCAGCCTTTCAATGGTGGCCTCTCTATTATGTTTTCAAGCAGAGTTTTTACAACAATGAGCTCGATTCGAGTCTCACTAACAAAATGAAGTAAGTAGGAATGGAGTGCACAGACTCTCCTTACTGAAACTCAACCTCTGAGGGTCACAGTAGTATGACAGACCTATACCGAGGAGCTTGCTTGAACCTCTCAAGCCTTTAATGGAGTACACAAACTCTCTGACTCTCTCTAGCTCTGTCTGGCTCGATGTTGCCTTCAGGTCAGCTCGGCTTCTACTCTCAGTTCTCTGCTATTAGCTTCTTGCGTCTCTGTATGTGCCTGTTCTCTGCTTCTGTCGGTTCATGGCTTTAAAGCCAGTCTGCTCTTTGACTGCTTGTTTCCGCTTCCCAGCCTTCTGGTTTCCTTTCCTCTGTCCATTCGAATTCCTCTGCTCTGCGTCATCATCACTGGGTAACACCTCATAGGGAGGTGGCCACCTATTTTGCTAACGAACTAGGTGTCAGATTCTCTGAATCATACTCGAATGGCCATTAAATCGATTTGCTTCAAGATCGCCTGCGAATACGAATCATTTACCAACTCATCATCCACGTCGGACGTCAAATCTCTATCATCTTGCTTTTCGACCTGTCAAATCCGGTCAATCATCGGGACGTATCTCAGCCGTCGATCTAGACCCCCTAGATCCTACGGTCATCCTTCATATCGAGCGGACAAGTCGCACGACGTTTACCCGTTCGATGGGGGCAGTTTTCTCTCTCTTCCGCCTAACGCATGTCGCTCGATGTGTGGCATCAGGCGGGACTCAGTCAAAATTGCTTACTGCCTCGAAGCCTTCCAATATCCTACCAATTTTTGGGAATCCCGCGCTACGGAACCGAAACAGTTACTTTTCTGAATTTTAAAGCGTTTTCGGGTCCGAGCACTTCGGGGCTTTCCTTCACTGAGGGGGATGCCCTGCAATACATGATTAGCGCTAATCGCGTATCAAAATCCACCTCTGTTTCCTGAATTAGCCTCTGGTTTTGCCAGTTTTGTGCCTTTGCGCTTTACCATGGGCCAACGGTCTGCGCGCTCAACCGAGGGTCATCGTTGCTCCGCTCTAGCCACAACTGCAATTATTATGAGGATTCCTTTTGACAGCTTCGATCTTTTCTAGGACTTGAATCTTTTAGCATAATTGCAACAGTCATGAAAACTTAGAGAGTTTTTAGGATCTAATTCGGATCAGGTACGATGTTTACTTCGTGGGGTAGAAGGTGTACATTGAGCACCAAAGTTGGAAGAAGATCAAACATATTGGGGTTCGAAGCAACAAGTTGTACAAGTTGCAGTATGATTATCCAAAGGCACTGATTAGCAGCAACAACAATAGTGGTAGAGACGTGGGAGAGCTATGGCATAGGAGGGCGGGACACTTACATCATGGAGAACTCAAGTTGCTCAAGGAGACTTTGACAAGAGTTCTAGAATTGAGCACGGAACATGATGACAAGTGCAGAGGATGCGTAATTGGGAAGATCGCAAAGGCAACATTCCCAGGGAGTGAAGTAAAGTCAATGGTGTGCTTCATCTAATACATTCAGATGTGTGGTTTGTTGTCTACCAGATTTCTCAGGGGTTATGAGAATTTTGTAACCTTTATCTATGACTTCTCCAGGAAAACCTGGATCTATTTCGTGAAGATAAAGGACGAGGTCTTTAGTCGCTTCCAAGAGTTCAACGCTCTTGTGGCAAACATAAGTAAAAAGATCAAGATGTTTTATACACATGATGGAAGCGAGTACATTGATAAAGCCTTCATAGGGTTTTGTGCAAAGGAGAGCATTAGGAAATAGTGGACAGCTCCATACAACCCACAACAAAATGGGGTTACAGAATGGAAGAATAGGATGATTTTTGGAGCAGCGAGGGCAATGTTATATGACCCAGATATCCCTAAGTTTCTATGGGCAGAGGCATGTAACACAGCAGTGTACATACAAAACAGGGTTGCTCACAGAGCGTTGGGGAAGATAACACCAAAGGAGGTTTTCACGAAGAAGAAGCGAGAGGTCGAGCACTTCAGGATCTTTGGCAGTATAGCTTACTATCATGTGTCGAATGATAAACGCACCAAATTAGGTCAGACTGCTGTGAAAGGTTATTTCGTTGGTTATAGTAAAACATCCAAGGCATACCAGATCTATATTCCTAGTAGCAGGAGGATCATCGTGAGACGGAACATGAAGTTCCGGGAGGAGAAAGCCTCAGGTGGTTTCGCGAGTTGCCACCAGATGATTAGAGTGGGCCAGCAAAAGCTACAAGGGTTAGGCAACAGTTGCAGGGACATCCACAAGGACAATAGAGTACTATTATAGTTACCAGCACAAACACTAGCTCAAGTGCAGGAGGTCATGTGAGTTCATAGCAGATGGAGCAACGAGGGCAACATGAGGAGCAAGAAGCTCAAACCACCAACAGCAAAAGGAGTATAGAGGTGCTTTAGATGTTGAGAGATGCATAGGAGTTCATGGGAGCTCCTAAGGCGAGCATCAAAAAGCGTAGATAACCAAACAGGGGTATAAGGCATTGGTGACAGAAGTCGTTGCCAGAAAGCCTTCCAACTATGAGGAGGTTGCACAACATTAGGTGTGGTAGGATGCCATGGTGGACGAGTACAAGTCCATCACGATCAATGATGTATGGTAGGTCGCACCTAGACTTGTGGACGGGTCAGTAGTAGGCTCTCGATGAATCTACACAATCAAGTATATTGCAAATGGTAGCGTGGGGAAGTATAAGGCTAAGTTCGTGGCCAAGGGGTATACGCAGGAGGAAGACATAAATTATGAGGAGACCTTCCCTCCAGTGGCCAGATTTCCATCAGGGTCATGATATCTCTAGCAACACAAATGGGATGGCAAATTCACCAAATGGAAGTCAAGACAACTTTCTTGAATGGGTTGAGAGAAGAGGATGTGTATATGGAATAGCCAAAAGGATTTGAGACACAAAGACATGCACATGTGCAAGCTAAAAAGAGCAGTATACGAGCTCAAGCAAGCCCCCAAGGCATGGTATGGTCGAATAGACAGTTACTTGCAGCAGATGGGCTTCATAAAGAGCGAGGCAAATTCCAACCTTTACTATCTAATGGTAGGAGGTGAGCTATTTTGCATGTAGATGATCTATTCTTGGCTATGTCACACGGTTCGGGTTCAAATTCGAGTTCGGCAACATTTAAGTTCGATTCAAATTCGAATTTTCCGATGAGGTTCGATATTAAGTTCAACTATTCATATTTTTCAATATATATATATATATATATATATGTGTGTGTGTGACATAAAATAATAATAATATAAAAGAAACAACCAAACTACAAAATAACACAAAAGACAAATAACCAAAGCAAACAAACAAACAAACAAAAAATCAATTCAATCAATAAAGCTATATGAGTAGTAGTGAGCACCCATGAGCCACAAATCATGACCACTTTTCACTTCATACTCTAGGCAGCAGGGACAAGCAACATTAAGAAATTGAATTCAGGAAATTGCAAAGCATACAACATGCAGCGGCAACACTGAGCACAATAGAGCGAGTACACTCAGACTGATGTTAGCTTGTGAAAACCTATCAATAGCCATGGTAAATAAAGCCAAAACAGTGGCCACTGCGGGAAACTAACTGGCGGGAAGTGAAACAAGAGAAAACCATGTGCTGCACATGGTTTTTCTTATAAACTTATAAACAACTGACAAAAATCACCCGAACTCTAACCTCAAACCCCAAAAAAATTTAAAAAATTATAAAATTTGCTTCAGGTTCGTCTTTAGGTTCGCCTTCAGGTTCGAATTCGAGGTTCTACTATCAGGTTCGGCAAACTTGAACAAATTTGAAATTATTTTTGGGTTCGCCAAGATTCGAATCTCAAGGTTCAAATTCAACGAACCCTGTGACATAGATTCTTGGTTGGGTCATCAAGGCTCATAGAGAACTGCAAGAGGAACTTGGTGATTGAGTTTGAGATGAAGGACATGGGACTGATGCCTTACTTCCTAGGACTGGAGGTATGGCAGGCGAACAAGGAGATTTTCCTTAGGCAAGGGAGGTATACTGAAAAGATCTTGAAGAGGTACATAATGAAGGATTGTATACCCATGTCCAGACCTATGATTACCAACTGGAGGAAGTTAGACGCATTAGAGGACGCAAATGTGGACCCAACTTTATATAGGTAGCTCATTAGATCTCTCTCATGTATCTGGTCAACACAAGGCAAGGCATTTGTTTCATGGCCAACACTTTTAGTCAATTCATGGTGGAGCCTAAGAGAGTACACTAGACAGCAACAAGACATGTATTGAGGTATCTACACGATACAATTAAGTATGGTTTGAGATATGCTCGAAGTGATGGTGTCAATTTCATGGGATATATAAATGCAGACTGGGCAGGCGGGAAGCAGAAGTCCATGGCACTAAGTTCTGCACGAGCAGAATACACGGCAACAAGCATGGCCACATGCGAAGCTAATCGACTTTGGAAGCTGCTAGTGGGACTGTGTTAATTTTGAGTTAACATGTTCTTTGCTTAGGTTTGCCTTCAAGTTCAAATTCGTTGAGGTTCGGCTATCAGGTTCAGCGAACCTGAACGAATTTGCAATCTTTTTTTGGGTTCGCAGAAATTCGAATCTCAAGGTTCAAATTTGGCGAACCCTATGACATAGATTCTTGGTAGCGTCATCAAGGCTCATAGAGGACTGCAAGAGGAACTTGGCGATTGAGTTTGAGATCATTAGCCCATTATCAATTCCATTAGTCCATTAGCAATCACACTAACCATCATCATATGACAGTAACTAATGAAAGAACATTAAATGTAAATGCAAAAGACAAGCCAAGACAAGGGAACATAAAGATATGGCTCAAGCCAGGGAAAAACCCCAAGATGGGGAAAACCCTCAATTCTTCTTATTATTATTATCAAATGTTCAGCAGAGAAAGAGAGTACAATCATTGTCAAAATTGACTTGCCAATATGAAGATCAGGACCATTGTCCAAATCCCAAAGACATTGCCCCCCTCAATCCTAAATCTAGTTAGGTTTTATTCCATATTGTTGTAACTCTTCTACGAACCTTCAAATCTCTTTTCAAGGCAACGGCTTCTCTTCACTAGGTTATGTCCACATCAATCAGCTAATGTCAGCCCCTACATAAGCCTTTAGGTCCACCTAATCCATAGAGACTAGGCCTGTGGCCTAGCTGTGATACCACCAACCTTCTGCCTTTTGTGTCAAGAGATATTATCATTGTAGCCTACCTATACCATTCTGTCAGGAGTGCGGCTTACTGTCGAAGAGAAGACCCATACAAAAGTATGCCAAGAACACCATCCAACAGCCCTTGACAAATGTGGCTTCCTTTCTTCTCAAAGTCGATCATGAAATTTAAGATAAATGAGCCCAGAATAATTCATAGATAAGCCCAGACTTTCTTCAAACCGACCTCGGCCTCCTACTTGTGGAACTCGTCCCATGAAGGAGACCAAAAATGATCCCAACCTTGCCCTCATTACCTTCGTTGGAGATGTTCATTCTTTTGTGGCTATTTCAAATAGAAGAATGAGATATGGATATGTGAAATGAGGTTTAGGTACCTCTATATATACAAATCGTTGCAGTGTCAAGTGACATGACCACTGGGCTTTATGAGCCTACATAGGGGTGAGGCCGACCTTGAAAATTTACATATGGGAGGGCATAAATTCAAAAATTCATTTCTCCTTATCCAAATTTGATGATCCTTAAGTCGTTTTTGGTCCTCTCGAGAAGAGGAATACAATGCCATAAATGTCTTCTTCAAAAGACCTGCCCAAAGTGGAATTTGGCCCTAGTTGCCAATTTTAACTCAACTAGTATATGTTGTGATAATCAAAGTTGCATCAAACTCTTTGAGAATCCAATCTTTCGTAATATGTCAAAGCATATCGACATCAGATACCACTTCATCAGAGATTGTGTACAACATGCATTAGTTTAGCTACAATATGTTCCCACATATCAGCAAATTGCAAATATTCTCACAAAGGTCTTGGCTAAGGCAAAGTTTGTCTACTTCAGGGATAAGATGGGAGTAGTGGAGAACACCTTCCTCACTAAGAGGGAGTTTTAGATTTTGGTAGTAGCAGACAAGGGTTCTAGTCTATATGGTGTCTATGAGGCCAAGGAACACATTTTCTCCAATACCCAAAAAAAGTTTCGCAAGAAATGTTGAAATTTGGTACCGGAGGACAGGTGGTTCCCTAAGGCTTTGATCTTTGGCCTAGGGAAAAGTGTCCAAAAGAATTTAATTTTTCTCCTAAAGTGACTTTATAATTTTTATAAAGTTAAATCTAATTTAAAAGTGACTTTAAGTGATAAAGTTACTAAAGTTAATTTTAAAGTGACTTTAATAAAGTTAATGTAAAATTAGAAAGGAAAAGTGACTTTGGAAATAAATGACTAAGTGGGTCTTTATTAAAGGGGTGAATTAAAAAATAGAAAGTGAGATTTAAAAGAGCATTTAATCTCAGCCCTTGATCTCAATCTATTTCAGCCATTAGATTTAGGGATCACCCAAAAGTCACTTAGGGTTAGATTAAAAGAGGAAAAGGAGGAAAAGGTCATTCATTCTTTCATGAGCAGATTGAAAGAGAGAGAGAGCAAGAGAGCAAAGGAGATTTCTGAGCAGGAGGAGAAAGAGACAGCAGCTTGGCACACATTCCAAGGCAGCAGTTTAGTAAATCCGTACAGCTGAGTGAGCACATTGTAAAAGGCAAATTTTTGGGCACGATTTTCAGGAGGACGTATAACAGATTTTCTGCACAAAATCAAGGGTCGTACAGCAGATTTTCTGCACAAAAATCGAGGTCCGTACAGCAGTATGTATAGTCCGTTCAGCAGTGGTACAGCAGTTTTCCGGGGCACGGAAAATGAGATAAGTTGTAAAGTTTGCTTGCTGAATTTTTGCTAAATATTTCTCACTGTAAAAGGCATTTTCAGAAATAAAGAAGAGCTCTCGAACTGGTTTTCCCCAAGAGTTGTAGGGGGCTTTTTCAGGGTCACCTTGACCAAAAATCATTGTGTTTAAATGTGTTAAATAGCTGTTTGTACCTGCTGATTTTTATTTCTGCATTTTCCAGTATTCTGTAAAATTTCCAGAATTTGTGTTTTCAGCAAAATTTATTTTTTCCAGTGTTGAATGTATGGATATGGAAATGGGCATTTAACTATATGGGAGAAATAAGGTGAAACTGAAAACCAGGATGGGAAATGATAAATTTTTACAAGAAATATCTTAATTAGATTAATTAACCAGTTATCAATTATTTTCGTAAGTCTAACTTAGGAAAATTGGTTAATTAAATCAGATTAATTGAGGTAAATTGATTTTGCTCTAGACATTTCTGAAAAAAGTCACTTGATGGGTCAAGATGATCTTAGCCATTGATTGTGATTAGATCATGGTCGTAGATTGCTCAAAAAGAGATTATAAGGGCAAGTCGATGGGGCCTTTGGAGAACACACAAAGATACTCAATGACTATGGTTTGCAATGATAGCAAGGGCGCAGAGGGAGACACCAATGGCGAGGTTTCAATAGAGAGTTTGTAAAGAGAATTTCCAAATAAATTCTCCACAAATTTTTCAGTCATTCTGAGGAGGAAAGGAGGTCGCCTTATTCTACAAGAGGGAGGTTGATTCAGTTAGTGCGCATTGCCAGTTTTCCCACAGCGGATTGCAAAGGCTACAATTCGATTTCCAGTGCTGAAACTAGGTAGCAAAGGAGGTGTGAGTGGCTTCAATGTGTTGCAAGAAGTAGTGTAGTTGTTGGAACAAATTTTCAAAGGCAAAAAGAATTTCCCAGAGCTAGCAGTGTGCATTTCTAGTCAGCAGCAAGAGGTGCGAATAGGCAGAGGGAGGCTGAATTGTTCTTGCAGAAGTGAACTTGCATTTCTAGTTGATTTTTCCAATGGAGAAAATTGTTTGCCAAAGATTTGACAATGAGAGGCAAACAGTTGTTGTAATTCTCAAATTATTGAAGATTTATTGATAATATAAACCAACAGTCGCGAAATTGGTTTCCCCACATTGGAGTTTTTCCAAGGGACATTTGTTCAAAAATATCGATGTCAATAATTTTGTGCATGCGTTATTTCTCAATTCCTATATTTATTCATGAAGATTACAATAGTGAATTAATCGTTATTTGTCATATTAAAATTTTGAAGACAAATAATCTCTAGTAGAGGAAGATTACATTTCTAATTACTGTAATTAAGGAAATTTCACATTTAGCATAATTATGCTTTTAGGGATACTTTCCCATGTTGGCTCCTAAGTCACCTGACACGGGGATTCGAGACACGTAGGATTCGAGATTCGTGGTGTCGGATTCGGACACGCTGACCCCCCGGAACAGGACACGTTAGGACACGTTATATATATTTTATTAATATAAAAATATATATATATATATATAATTAGTATAAAAATAGATATTATTATATTTGCTTACACAATTTAAATAATGATACAAATTATTGATTTCAAACAAGATTCTTCATCTTAGCTATTAGCATTGCAGAAAGTACATACAAAATCCAAAATAAATGTCAAGTGATATGATCACATAAAAGAAATAAATCTATTAAAAATTTAAATCATGATCATAATCATAACTGAAAGACAACTTACAACTACAAGATAGAAGATAAACACACGACAATGTAGTTTCTCAATTAAGTCATCAAGATCAAAATGTGTTACATAGTAGTGGTTGGATGCAACCAAGGCAATAGAAATAGAAAATAATAAAACAACTACAGGTATACAAGCCTCAAGGCATCAATCAACATCAGAATCAACATCACTGTCCCCATCATCATGGTCCCCACTTCTCTCCTCTGCATCCTCCTCCTCCCCTGTATCCATAGTCGCTTCTACATCTGTTGGTATGGAGGTTGACCCCTCTAAGTCATCAAATCTAACAGGTTCTAGCACTGGATCATTGAGATCCATGTTGGTCAATGCCAACTCAACAATGGTGTCTAGACCCATATCATTAGGAACAGTGTTACTTGGGAGCGGGAGCGAAAGCGGGGAGCAGGAGCGAAAACAAGAGCGGGAGCGACATATTCAGAAGCTCTTGGTTTGGTGCTCTTGATTAAATACGAGTTCCATACCCTAATACATGACAAAATTCAATGGAAACATTACAATCCCCCAACCCTAAAATCCTGAAAAACTGATAAGTCTGCTGGATTTTGAATGAAATCTAAAATTCTACTTTCTCCATATGAAATCCAATGAGGCCGGAACCACTCTCAACATCCTGAGTCATTTCATGGTAATGTTAAAAATTTAAGTAAAAGGATGAAAATGAAGATTAAGGAGAATGTCACTTTTACTTTAAGAATTTAACATTACCATGAATAGCATATCAATACTAGGGCCTAGACTTGATCATGAAGCTGCCAAAATGCTCTACTCCTCGCTGCAACAACACAAATCACTTGCCAAATGAAAATATTAATGAGCAAACACACCCTTTTCTTTCCCGCACTGAGCTTAGCGAGTCCTAGAAACCGGACACGTGTCTTAAAATCGCGACACGCCCTCGGACACGACGTGTCCAAAACGGACACGACGTGTCCTGTGATTTGGACACGAATCCAGACCGAATCGTGTCGGATTCGCCGGATTCGGGATTCGCAGGGGGTTTAGGACGAATCCGGTGACTTAGGTTGGCTCATAGAAATAGAATTTATGTATACAACTAGAGACAAATGCAATAAACACATTGAACTATCTACTACAATTAGTTGCACCTCATCAGGATCTTAGCTAAGAAACCAAACGGACAAGTTACAAGGGTTGATTAATGAAGACTAGTCTAATCAAGTATTATGGAACCCAAACATAGAGGAGCAACAAGAGATATATCACCAAGGTAGATAGTGACTCATTACAATTAGTAATCTCGAGAGAATCGACCCGGTATAATGTCAATGGGAGATGGAAGATTACATTTCTAATTACTGTAATTAAGGAAATTTCACATTTAGCATAATTATGCTTTTAGGGATACCTTCCCATGTTGGCTCATAGAAATAGAATTTATGTATACAACAAGAGACAAATGCAATAAACACATTGAACTATCTACTACAATTAGTTGCACCTCATCAGGATCTTAGCTAAGAAACCAAAAGGACAAGTTACAAGGGTTGATTAATGAAGACTAGTCTAATCAAGTATTATGGAACCCAAACATGGAGGAGCAACGAGAGATATATCACCAAGGTAGATAGTGACTCATTACAATTAGCAATCTCGAGAGAATCGACCCAGTAGCATGTCAATGGGAGATGTCTTGGATCACATCCTAAGAGGTGACATGAGAAGCAATCAAGGTAGTTTATGCCCATGTTAGATGAGTTGTGCTTATTAAGATCTAATTTAAGAAAATACTATTACATAAAAATATGTCCGCGATAGGCAATGAGCATTAATAATAGACTTATGAAATTTGTGGGATTTTGACTCATGTGGGAAAAAAATACTTTAGCGGTCTCAAAGCTTTTAAAAAGGATTATTATTCCTCTCAATGGGTGTGTGGGTATACCATCTTCATATTGTTTAGGGTACCTCATTTGATCATAGGTGACTCTTGCACCAAAAGCTTGCAATCCAAAAAATGCCTTTGGGGTGCAAACCCACAAGTTGATGTGATAGCATCCTCCCGCATTCTAGTACTAACATCATCATCAATTCTGACACCATGCTTTATGAGCTATCTTTGACTTGTGGTTGTTATATGTGTGATGTTGCAAGCTATCTCCACTATAGCATGCACCTATGTTGGGATTTCATTCCACATTAATAGTCCTCTTATCACTAGTGTTTGTGCGTGTGTGTGTTTCAAAATATCTTGAATGCATAATGATGGTTTATAAGGCATTACTTACACCAAAAGTTGTCATTCCAATAATTGGTTGTATTGCAAGTATGCGGGTTGATTGGCAGCATCCTTCTCATGAAGGGTGGTAAATTAGAATATACTACAAAAACACCTTCACTTGGGCAAGAGAATGTTGTTCTAGGAACAAGAAGGTGGGATATTTTGGGAGGTGAAGTAAGCACAAGGATAGAGATGGTGAATCCAAGCTTGGTAATAGTAGGATTTAAGAGTCAACACAAATATTCTTGATACAAAGACACGGTTTTACGCACAAAGGGTGTTCAAATGTCCTAGTGCATCTCCTATCTTAGCTCAATTTAAAGCTTTGAGGATGAGAATGTGGCTATTGCAGACAAGCGTCCCCCTCTTGACTCTCCACATAGGACACCCCAAGAATAAGTGAGGTCGAAGGAATGTTTAAGAGTTGTCCATGGAATCGGCAATGAATGGTAAACAACCTGATTGTTGGCATGTTAGACAAATTTACTCAGAAGATGGATCTTCTTCATCAATATGTGATGATGTCCTTCATTTCTGAACTAGTGATAGCTACCAAGGCATTTGAAATGGCTTTCATTCAAAACATGTTGAATATGGTGGAAAAGCATACATCAGAAAAACTATCCCTCTAAAACACCTGCTAATGAAAGTTGATAACAGTTGCCTAAAAGAGCACAGTAACAAAGTTCCCGGCCAGAAGATCCTGAACAATGATTCTAGCATTCCAATTAAATGTAATCAAGATGAAACTGAAGATAATAACATAATTTTCTTTGGCTTCATCCAGGTTCTGCTATGTCTCGCATTCTGTATGGCACTCTGAAATGGAAATGATGAATTAAAATAGTTAGCATTTTGTAGAAATTTGGAAGTAAGTAGGCATACTATAGAAATATGATTCAGTCTAGGACACCATTATAAGGCCAATAACTCGGTAGATGTTCTCTGAAGTGAAATGTTACAGGCACATATAAAAAGCCAAGATGAGGACAGGTCAGTCAAATCTATAGGTCAGCAATCCTGAATATCATAATCAACAATTACTAGTTGCCAGACAGACGTACTCCTGTATATTTTGTATAAACAATAACTAACACTTAGATCAACATAGAATCTTGCCATACCCTAAAAAACCCTCGTTCTCTACCAAAGTAGCAAATTCTCTACTGATTTTATACAGCTTAACATCTAAAATTATCCAAGCTTGCCAGGGATTGGCAGCTTAGAGCCAAAGCTGAAAATTTATAGACTATACCTGGAATATAGTTCATCGGCCGGTGGGGCATTGGGAAAAGAGAAATAGGAACCAGTGATGCCTCCTGAATAAATAAGTCCAGTGTTGGGGAATGTAAAGTGATTGCCAATGTGTGCGAACATTAACGATTCATGTCTACTAATATCAAACAAAATACCACAAATAACGGCATCAGACATTCTTAATAACAGCTTTAGCTAATCAATATGCCGCAATCTACTTGACGCAACCAGCTGTAAACATCGGCCATTGCCAATAATGCGCTCGGACAGTTAAAAAGAGATTTAATGAGGCAGACAATGCCCTGCCGCCGATGCAATCCAACATGCGCAGTATGCGGATGTGACCATTGTCCTGAAATAAATACATAATAAAGATAAATGCACCGACCTGATTGAGGCTCTCCTCTGCCGCCTTTCTCTCTTGAGGGTTGGGACTGAGCGCCGCCTGCAGGATAACGGCCAAGCTCGGAAGATCCATTTCGCAAATAACAATACAAAGGAGAACCGATGAGCAAACCAGGGACCTTCTATGAACGAACAAGGACGCAAATCCGGCAGCCTCCCAAGACAGCGGAGATCAGCGTCAACAGAAAAGCCCAAGGGTTTAAGGGATTCGGCCAGGCAAACACATGGATCCAACAGAATCAATCTGGAGTTCCAGAGTTGGAGTTCGTGGAAGGACTGTAAACCTCGTCGTTCTCCTCCCCCGCAACCAAAGGCCAAGGGGACAATGAATCCCAATCGAGACAGACAAGAAAGACGGAAGAATGAGCGAAGAAAGGAATGAATGAGCCGGAAATTTCACTTATTACTCATCAGTGTGTATGTGGAAGAATAAAAATAATGAAAAAATAAATAAATATCTTTTATAGATCTGCCCGTAGCCTACCCAACCCTAGGGTTACCTGCTGCCCGGTTGGCTGAACACGGGTTAGGTTAGAGGCGGGGCACAGCCAGAGCAGGGCTCCGCCAACTACCGACCCGGCAAAAGTAGCGTCGTACGCGCTGTCGAAGTTTAAGTGGGGAATCTAGCGAGGCGTGTGGAAGGTTTTTTATTTAAATTAATGGGCAGGTTGACGGTTGCACATTTAAAATTTTATGTCTTTGACCACGGGCTTCGTGTAAGCTGTAACCCTGATAAACAACAACAGTGAACCTCGTTTTTTCATTATCTGAAGTTCTTTAATTCTTTCTTTCCAATAATATTTTCTAGGTAAAAAAAAGAAAAAATTAATTATATGGTTAAAAATTATTAATATTATTTTTAAACCATAAGAAAGGGTATGTATTTTTTGTTTTTCTGAAAAAATAGAAAAAAAAAAATTATTTTAGAATGTGAGGTTTTTAAAGGCAACACGGAAAGTTATGTAGATACGCTGGCAGCTAGCTCTTGGGATACTCTATTTAGCGAGAGGTTTGTCGTAGCTGGAAGCATTTTAGAATGTGAGGTTTTTAAACACAACACGGAAAGTTATGTAGATATGCTGGCAGCTAGCTCTTGAGATACTCTATTTAGCGAGAGGTTTGTCGAGAAGCTGGAAGCATTTATTGTGAAGCTTCACAGAAAAAGGGTCGAATACATCATGCAAATAGAAACAATTTGTCCGGTAGGCTATTTTTAGCTTCATAGATATTAAAATAATTTCTTTTTTTTTTCTTTAAAATTTAGATTAAAATTAACCAGAAAAAATGTTTTGACCAAAAAAAATATTTCGTTTATAAATTAGACTTACGCTTTATTTAAATTTAATATATTTTTTATTTTTTTCAAAAAACCAAAAAATATTTCGTTTATAAATTAGACTACGCTTTATTTTAAATTTAATATATTTTTTATTTTATTTCCAAAAAACAATATATAACTTAGTGTAAATTAAATATTAAAAAAAAAACAAAAAACAAAAACAAAAAACTAAAACAAAATATATTAAATATTAAAAAAAAACTAAATTAAATGGTGAAATAAAATATAAATTTTAGAAAAATTGAAATTTATAATAATAATAATAAATAGTAATATTATATAAACAAAAAATATATATTAATATTTTTTTGTTTCTTTTGGTCTTTGAAGATGGATAGAGTGTCCATCTAAAATATTGAACACATTCGGACGCCAATTACACACTAAACACATCCAAAAATATTATTACTATACTAATATCATATTAAAATGGGAAATTTATATATATAGAAGCAGGTTTTTCCTATTGAGAGCCTAGCTATGATTAGGTTTGTGTTGTACAAGCACAAACTCAATAACATAGAAGATCATAGACTTCCTAAGCTAACTTTAAATTCCAGCCAAAACCACCTAAGGCTCAATCGGAGGTGCATAAAGACACAAGGGCCAGTTAAAATATTGGGAGATCAACGAGAATGATGCATTGCAAAACATTAATAACATTAAAGATAAATGTGGTGTGAGAAAGATTTAGCGACTAAAAGAAAATTAAGTTATTATAAGAAGGTCATCAACCCCACCTTAGAAGATCAAAAGTATCTCTCTATTTTAACTAGCTTAAAGAAGAAAATTAATATAGCAAAGATTAGAACAAATTCTCATGAGCTCCACAGTCAAACAGGTCCTTGGACAATTCCTAAAACACCATCGATGGAAAGGATATGCCGTATATGTGAGAATAGGAACATCGAGGATGAAAACCACTTCCTCTCCACTTCCTCTTAGAGTGCCCAGCCTACAACCACATTAGATCTCAGTTTCACAATCTTCGTTACAACACTGACTTTCCTAGCATTTTACAATGTCAAAATTATAGTGAGCTCGAGAGGCTTCTCTCCAAGTTTTTTGAGCATAGGAATAAAATCTTAAATCAAAATAAATAACTTGTTTCTTTAGGTCTAATAGACCAAGTTTGGTCTCAGCAGAGGTTAACCACCATCACCATCATCATTATAAAGTGACCAATAAAAAACCACACAATGAAAATTGAAAAAATTTTAAATAAAACTGAAAGAATTTAAATAATGATTTTTTTTAGTTTTTATTTAATAGAGAGAGTATGTTTACTATAACAATATTGCATTAGATGGTGATGTATTGTTTATTTTTATTTTTGATTGAGTGTAATAGGATGTTTAAAAATTAAGAATAAGAATATTGTTATATTATATTATATATATATATATATATATATATAAATAATAATAATAAAAATATATATATTATAATATATATATATATATATATTATATCTTAATTAATTTATTATTATATGATGAGATGTGTTCATATATAATTATAATTATAATTTTTGAAGATTGGTGAAATTACAAAAAAATTATGAAGTGGTATGTGAATGAGTAAACTCTATTTTTATTTGTATATGTAAAATTATATGAAAAAATTGGAAATAAATATATTGAGATATAAAGTAATTGGATGATACAATAATGATGTGAAAAAAACTAAATAACGATGGGTTAAAAATTCTTTTATTGAAAGGTAAAGCTAAAGTGGAATGAAAAAACCTTACACATTTCTATCTTAATTAAAAGGAAATTATGAAATTAATATTTATTATAAATAAAAAATATTATATGAGATTGAATTTGATTGAGTGTAATGCTTTCAGGAAATTATGAAATTTATAATATTTATAATAAATAAAAATATGGTATTATATTGAATTTGATTGAGTGTAATGCTTCAATTAATTGAGTATGATGTGTTAAAAATAAAATACAATATAATTACTGTATATAATGATGATGAGACGTGAATATATGATTTAAAAAGGAAATTATGAATTTATAATAAAAAATAAGGTAATATGAATATGTGGGAAACAAATTTTGAAATTTATAATATTAGTAAAAAGTAATAATTAAGACGTGAGGTAATATGAGTCTAAAATTGTAGACATCTTTTTTTATATGTGGGAAAAAAAAATTTGTATAGGTGGGAAAACTTAGTATTAAAGACAGTCATTTCTAATGAGTGTAAAATTGTAGACATTTTTTTTACATGTGGGAAAACTTTTTTTGCATAGGTGGGAAAACTTAGTACTGAAGACAGTTATTTCTAGTTGTTATCGGTGAAATAACGTGTTGGTGGTCCATAAGGGGACAGGCAACCTGTTTCCTTGCACTTCTGGGTCTTGGTTCGTTAACCTGTTTCCTTAGGTCAAGGAAGAGCTCTTGGCCAAGTAAGAGCAATTTTTGGGCATAGTCCAAGCCCAAATCCTATACACTTATATAAGAAAAAACAAGTTATAATATGTGAATATGTGAATTTATATATATGAAAAATAATAATATTATATTAAATGGGTCTTGCTTCGTTAACCTGTTTCCTTAGGTCAAGGAAGAGCTCTTGGCCAAGTAAGAGCAATTTTAGGGCATAGTCCAAGCCCAAATCCTATACACTTATATAATAAAAAACAAGTTATAATATGTGAATATGTGAATTTATATATATGAAAAATAATAATACTATATTAAATGGTAAGATGAATAAGTTAGGCCTTTGTGTCTTGGGTCGTTATCCTGTTTCCTTACGTCCGATGAAGACAAGCTCTTAGCCAAGTAGAAACACTTTTACGACATAGTCCAAGCCCAAGCCCTAAACACTTATATAAGAAAAAACAAATTATAATATCTGAGTTTAGACTTCTGTAATCCATGTTAATCATAACAAATTCTTTCGGAAACAGTCATATAGGAGCAAACCATCCAGTGTGGTTCATCTTCGGGACAAGATCGATGAATTAGATCTACGCATTGAAATAAATAGATGGAGAAAGCAACTAATTAAGTCATTAAAAAAAAACCGCTGAGTTGACTAAATTATTTATTTTTCTATTTTTTAATATTTTATTTTCTATTTTTTATTTTTATTTTGTTTAACCTTTTTAATTAAAAGAATTATTATATTATTATTATCATTATTTAATAAAATTTAAATTAAATGCTATAATAAATAAATAAAGGTATAAAAACACATAATAATTATAAAAAACAAATATAAATTATAATTATTTCATAATATTATTTTTTTATTTATAATATAAGATATATATTAATTTATTATTATATAATAAAATCATAATGTAGTTATTATTTAATTTAATATAATATAGATTTTATAGATTAATAAATTATAATATAGATATTATTTAATTTGTTATTATAATATAGTTATTATTTAATTTAATAACTATATTATTTAATATAGATATTTTAAAAAAATAAGAAAATAATAATAGTGTAGTAAATGATAAGATGAATAAGTTTTTGTGTAACTTCAATTTATATATGAAAAAACAAATTATAATATTTAAGAGTTCAAAATTACAACATAAATATTAAGAGGAATATAAATATTATGAGGTCTAAAGCTTTGCTTAAGGTGTCATAATTGAAAAACTAAAACCAAAAATAGAAGTGAATAGCAGTAGAGTGATTATAATACATGAACCCGTCTTGGAGAGCTTGGTTCTTTGACAACAATGGGTCCTTTATTTCTCCCTAGTGAGCAACCCGGATTTGGAGGAACGCTTCTCCCTAGTGAGCAACCCGAATTTGGAGGAACGCGGATCTGTAGGGAGGCCCAAGTAACCTTTAATGAACTTGGATATGTAGTAGGCTCAAGTAACTTTTAATGAACTTGGATATGTAGTAGGCTCAAGTAACCTTTAATCATTTATAGAGGTAGATCTAATCTTTTAGTTATGAGTTGCAACTCATCTAATATTAGTAAGATTTATCCTCAACTTTATTTTTAATAAAAGACAATAAAGAAATTAAACTTGAAAAAAAAATAATAAATAAATAAATAAAAATAAATTAAATGAAAGAAAAATAAAAAGAAATTAAACTGAAAGAAAAAAAGAAAGAAATTAAACTGAAAGAAAAATAAAAAACTCTGTATACAAAATTTAACTTAAAAATTTTACCTCGGTGGAAAATCTATTTGGGAGAAAAACCACTGAGAAAAGGTTTGGTAGATTTTTAGTATTATAATGAAAATCTTCTCACATTCCACTAGCTTCATTCTTTCTCATCCACAATTCCTTTTACTCACACCCCTATATAAAAAATATTTCATTACAATACCATGGACCCAATACCATCGATTGAGGATACCATGGGCCCAATACAAGATTTCTTCCTGAACTTTATCGTTAATAAAAGACAACAAAAAAATTAAACTTAAAGAAAAATAAAAAGAAATTAGACTGAAAGAAAAATAAAATATTCACGAGGCTAGATACAAAATTTAACTTAAAAATTTTACTTGTGTGGAAAACCCATTTGGGAGAAAGGGTTTGGTAGATTTTTAGTATCACAATGAAAATTTTCTTACATTCCACTTGCTTCATTCTTTCTCACCCGCAATTCCTTTTACTCACCCCCCTATATAAGAAAATATTTCATTACAATACCACGGGCCCAATACCATGGGTTGTGAATACCATGGGCCCAATACCATGGGTTTTGAATGCCATGGGCACTAACAACTTTGACTTGATTAGTGGTTCTTTGACAACAATGGGCCCTTTATTTCTCCCTAGTGAGATCTGGAGGAACGCGGATTTGTAGCGAGGCCCATGTAGCCTTCAATGAACATGGATCTGTAGGGAGGCCCAAGTAGCCTTTAATGAACCCGGATCTATAGGAGGCCCAAGTAACCTTTAATCGCCCAAGTAACCTTTAATCATTTATAGTCATAGATCCAATCCTTTAGCTCTAAGTTGCAACTCATTTAATATCAACAAGATTTCTTCCCGGAATTTATTGTTTTTTTTTTTTTACAGAAACGAGTAGGTTGATGTATTAGTTCTTGGCTGGAAAGCCATAATTCAGATTACATTGAGATGCACGGTGATCAGATTTCTCTTCTATCAGGATCCAGTTGGTTTCCCCTCCACTGAGCTTGCGTTTTTTGCTAGCTATAGTTCTTGTAACTTTATATATCTTTCCTAGATTGCTGATACAAACAAACTACTTCATTAAAAGGCAATAAAACATTTTAAGCAGACTGATTTAAGGGATGGGGTCCCAGCTTTCCTCTCCATCTCTTAGGAGCGTTCCAGGGGGAGAAACATTGCTTTGTTGGCTTCTGCATCGGCTTCTTTATTGTTTTCTCTCTTAACATGCAGGAACTCCAGATTCTGGAAAGTGTTTGTCAGGACTCTAATTCTGCTCAGGAGTCTTGCTAATCTTAAATCTGATGGAGAGGATTTATCCACCATGACCTTAATTATGGACTGGGAGTCTCCAAAGATGATTGCATCTTTGATGTCCAGAGAGATGAGCATCTTGAGTCCCTGAAGGAGAGCCAAGCCTTCAACTTGGATGTTGGAGTTGAAGCCCACTCCTGAGGCATATCTAGAATCGATTCTGCCATCTGCATTTTTAATGACACCACCTGCTCCAGAGTTGCCGGGATTGCCCTATGCGGCTCCGTCAAAGAACAAAATTTTTCTTGCCTTTGATTTGCATAATTCATTGAGATCTTCAATATAGAGGCGGATTTGCCATTGCTTTAGGGGAGGAGGAGGCCTGATTTTGTCAACGAACTGGAGGCCCAAAGAATCTCCCCAAGCTGCGTCTTGACCACTAAGGCCTTCTCTGTCCATCTGGTCTCCCATACAGTCCTTCAGGTGGCTTTTAATTTTGATCCAGATAGTTTTAGGATCGCTCTTTTTGTCATTAAAAATCCTATTGTTTCGTTCCAGCCAAATGTGCCAACAAGTGATTTTAGGCAGAGCAAGCCAGGCGATTTTAATCTGCAGGTTCTGAGTGCCACCAGGATACCTGCGTAACCAATTAGCAAACAGATCTGAGCAATGAATAGGCATGGTAAAGTCAGCGTTCAGGGGACTTAACACCGCCTTCCAAAGAGCAGTTGCGAAATTACATGAAAGCATCAGATGGGTTGTTGATTCTTCATAATTTTCGCACAGTGAGCAGCGTGAGGGACCATTGACTCCTCTTTTTCACAATTTGTCTTCAGTCAGAATCCTGTGATGGCAAAGAATCCAGCAAAAAACATCTATCTTGGGGATCGTTGGATGGGACCAAATCCCCTGCCAGGGTCTCGGGTCAGGCGGTGCGTTCGGTTGCTGAGTGAGCTGCTTGTAACCCTGTGAAACTGTATACTTACCTGGAATCGACCCCCATCCTCGTGTATCTGCCTTGTTGATATTTAGAGGAGCTTTGCCTTTTAATTGTCTAAGGAGATTGGAGTAGTCTTTAGACAGGTGCAATGGCACCTCAATGTTTCTCCAGCACTGTCAATTGTTGTTTTCCCACTGTGATAAATCCCACAGTGTTTTGACTCCAGCGTTGTCCATCCATTCTTTTAATAGGGTCAGAGAACAGTCATCCACAATGGGGTCACTGCCCATAATGCGGTCCTCCCATATGTTAATACGCTTCCCGTTTCCAGGGATCCAGTGCATGTGCTGTTTGATTAAAGCAGAGGCTCTGCCCCACAGTTTATGAATCATAGTTCCAGAGGTGGTGATAGGATTGTCAAGACAACGGGTTCTTTGCCCACGGAAATACTTTTTCCACAACACAAGCTGAGCCCAGCCCGCATTTGGCGGGATTATCCTCCATAACAGCTTTGCGCCCAAGGCAATATTTTGTCTGTTTATGTTCTTGAAATGCGGTCCCCCTTCCATTCTGGGCAAGGAGATCGTGTCCCAGCTTACTAAAGGAATTCTCTTCTCATTAACTTTCCCTCCTTTCCATAAAAAAATCTTGATATACTCCTCAATTTTCCTTGTGATGCCAAGAGGAGCCATCATCACTGCAGCCTGATAGATAGGAAGGTTATTTAGTACAGCTTTTATTAGCACAGTCTTACCTGCTAGGTTAAGCTAGTTGTATCCCCAGGAACTGATTTTTGATTTGATTTTTTCCAGCAGAGGCAACCAGTCTTTGCTTAGGTCTCTTTTTTGGAAGATAGGGAGTCTCAGGTATTTGAAGGATGACCAAGCAGAGGAGGCTGCAAAGCCCAAACAGTTAGAAATGGATTAGATCGTTGTGACCTTTATATTCCAGCAGAAAATGTGACATTTGCCTTTATTGAGGTTACTTCCTGAGTCCTCACAATAGACATCCAGCACTTCCTTGAATTTTTTAGCTGAAGGAAGGGAGGCAGCGCCCAGGAGAAGAGTATCATCCGCAAACAAAGCATGGTTTATACTTTTGACACCTCTTGCGATGTTTATTCCCATTATTTCTTTATCAGCCTGCTTTTTGTTCAAGATGAAACTAAGGACGGAGGCTTGGATAACGAAGAGCAAGGGTGATAAAGGGCACCCTTGCCTTAGCCCTCTGGAGGCCTTGAAAAAGTTTGTGGCCCTTCCATTCACCAATGGGGCGATCCAAGGCTCACTGATACAAGCCTTGATCCAGGTGATGAATTTGGGACAAAACCCAAATTTGTGCATGACATCCAGCATAAATCTGTGCCTTACCCTATCAAAGGCACTTTCAAGGTCTAGTTTGACCACCATGCCTTTCTCTTTCCGGGTCAAGCTTGAGTGGATCGCCTCTTGGACCAGGATGAAGTTGTCCACAATCTGTCTTCCCTGGATGAAGCCTCCCTGGTTCTCTGGAATAATGGAAGGAAGAATAGATTTCAACCTATTGGCAATCACTTTTGTTATCAGCTTGTAGCCTATGTTACAAAGGGAGATAGGGCAGAATCTGGAGAAAGTGTTGGCTCCTTTTTCCTTAGGGATAAGGGCTAAGAAAGCCGAGTTGGTACCTCCTCCTATTTTCTGGAAAGCTTGAGATTTTCGAACCATTCTGCCTAAACCTTTTTCCACAATTTGCCAGCAAGTTTGCAAGAATCTGGCAGTGAAACCATTTGGGCCCGGCGCCTTGTCAGGCTCCATGGCAAAAAGGGCGGCTTTAATTTCCTCATTAGTGACATCTTCTTCCAATAATTGGTTCTTTCTGGCCGAGATCAAAGTTGGTACCTCATTCACTAAGGGTGACATCTTCCCCTGGTCCTCTTTGTCACTATACAAGCTTTTGAAATGACGGAAGGCGGCATTTTTTATGCTTTGGATGTCTCTATGGGTATTGTTCTCTTCCTTGATTTCAGAGATGGAGTTAAAAAAATTTCCGAGCCTGGGATTGCTTGTGAAAGAAAGCGGAGTTCCTATCTCCTGCCTTGAGCTAAAGCCTGCGAGATTTGACCCTCCAATACTCTTTCTCGGCCAAGCTTGCTTTTAGAAGCTTTTGCTGGAGCTCAGCTTCCTTATCCAGGACTTCTTTTGTGATCACTTCATTTTCCACATTCAACTGATGGATCTCGAGGCATTTTTGAATCTTTTTCCTTTTCGCTGCTAGATTGGGAAGGGATTTAGCCCAAGTTTTCAGTGCAGCCTTCACTCTCCTGAGCTTTTCTTCCCAAACAAAGAAGGCAGAGCCGTTGACAGGCTGCTTCCATGTATTTTTTACTAGCTGCATGAAGGTCTGCTCCTTGACCCACAGGGGGCTTAATTTAAAAGGAATGGGGCCTTGATCCATATGGGCCACGAGGTCTAGCTGCAAGGAAGAATGTACATTCTAGATTCTAAACCAAGAAGAAGAAAAGAACTTTGAACAAAAAATCGGTCTAACCTTGCAGCGATGTGATCCGGGTCGAGCCTTCTATTGGACCAGGTGTATTTGCCCGATGAGGGTTTAATGTCGATCATGTCCCAATCCTGAAGCAAGTCCTCCACCCATTCGCGCGCCGGGTCCCTTACTATGCTTCCTCCGCGTTTTTCGGCCAAGGATAAGGTGAGGTTTAGATCTCCGGCAATGATGATGTTTTCCAGAGCTTCAGAATCTGCCAGTCCTCTAATGGATTCCCAGCTGATCTTTTTCTCTCCAGTGCTGACTGGAGCATACAAATTAATAGGGCAAAGGGTCTCATCTGAGCCCACATGCTTCAGCTTTGTGAACAACCAGTGAGAGTTGGCAATCTCTTGAACCTTCGTGAATTTGTTTGTGTTCCATAAAGTGCCCAGGCCTCCTGAGGCACCCCGGGCTAAGACTACTTGCCCTTCACTTCTTTTCCATAGATTTTTGCCTATGTGGAGGAAGGCCTTATCCTCCATTTTAGTCTCCTGGATGAGGAGTATGTCAGGAGAATCAGATCTTATCAAACTTTTGATGGCTTCTTCTTTTATTTTTCTCCCCATACCCCTGCAGTTCCAAGAGACAATCCTCATCATTTGCTTTTAGAATGGGGAGCTCCTTTGGAGCTCTGGATCTGGTTTCTAGTCATCTTCGAAGTTTTAGCCAAGAGTTTCTCGAGGGTGGGTTGGCTTCCTTGCACTTTGTCTTTGTATGTCTCATGCTCTCTCTTTTCTCGGGCGGATTTTCGGCCTCTCATTGATCATCTGGGCGAAGATTGTGCACCTACTATTTCTCCTTCTTCTTCTGAATCCTCCGAACTTTGCACATCCTCAGTGTCTTTTGAGGGTATCTCTTCTGTTATGACTGTATTTTTTCCAGCTTGCTTTGACTCAGGCAGGGGCTCATTGTGAGATGGTCCTTCATTTTGTATCTCTGCTCCTTGAGTATTTTCTGTTGCTGAACTTAATTGAATAAATTTATTCCCTTGATCTTCCATGTGAGGGGTTTGGAGCCCTGAGCCAGTCTGAGGGGCTTTGGCATTGTTATTGCCGGATCTTGGAGCTTTGTTTTTGGCTCTTTTAACCTGAGTCCATCCTTCCTCCTTACCCTTCTCTGCTTCGCTGTTCTTCGGACAGCCTCTAGCAAAATGGTCGTAGACGTGGCATTTCCTGCACTTGAACAGGAGCTGCTCATAGTCTAGTTTTTGGACATGCGACCAGCTACCCACTTTAATCTTTATCGCCTCCAGCAGACCGACCTCCAGATCAAATTCAACGCAGATTCTAGCACAATCGAATTGATCTTTGCTGTTGGCACGATCAATGAATTTACCTAAGGTTTTCCCGATGTGCATGAGGGATTCTCAGTTCCAGCAATGCATTGGTAGGTTTGGCAAACGAACCCACACAGGGATGGCTGAGGGGACGTCCAGTGCTGGATCGAAATCAGGCGTCCATTTGTTAAGATACAACCCTTGAGGGCCCATGAAATAAGGGTCATTACAGAATATCATCTCCTTGTCTTCTTTTTCAGCAAATTCAAACAGGAAGAAACCCTTCCCCAGAAAATACGAGGTAACTCTACTCTTAATGAGCGGCGCCCAGTTCCTTGTGACCCAACTCTCTGTGGATTTGGGGGAGGGCTAGAGCCCAGTGAACTGCCCAACCAATGCACGCTCAGTAAGAGAGAGGGCGACCTGGATCGACTTCTCGGGAGGAAGCGAGATCTCAGGGATGTCATCCAAGCGTTTTAAAAATTTCGCTGCCTCAGACGTTTTCTTTTTAGGAAGGGATCTCAGTAGGTTAACAAAAGCCTCGGCTTCAGAAGGGGCCGAAAGAGGCTCCATTGGATCAACTTTAGCTCGTTCCAGCTGAGCTCAACCTTGAGCAGCGGGCATAGCCCCCAGATCAGCTCAATCGATCAAGGAGGCAGGATTCGGATCGCCAGGGGGTGGAACAATGTTGCGCGGAGGGCCGAGGCAGCGGTTCAGCAATCGCTAACCCTAGATCGCAGCGTCCGATAAGTTCACTTGGTTTAATCGTGATTAATCAATAGGAAAAATTCTCTTCCCGGACTTTATTGTTAATAAAAGACAACAAAGAAATTAAATTGGAAGAAAAATAAAAAATAAAATTAAACTAAAAGAAAAATAAAATTTTCACCACCTTAGATACAAAATTTAACTTAAAAATTTTACATGGGGTGGAAAACCCATTTGGGAGAAAAACCACTGAGAAAGGGTTTGGTAGATTTTTAGTATCACAATGAAAATCTTCTTACATTCCACTAGCTTCATTCTTTTTCACCCGCAATTTCTTTTACTCACACCCCTATATATTTCATTACAATACCATGGGAACTAACAACTTTGACTTGATTTGGTCTACACCCCTATATATTTCATTACAATACCATGGGAACTAACAACTTTGACTTGATTTGGTCTCATGCCTAACAAGATCCCACTCCTGGTTCTTTGACAACAATGGGCCCTTTATTTCTCCCTAGTGAGCAACCGAGATCTGTAGGGACGCCCAAGTAGCCTTCAATGAACCCGGATCTATAGGGAGGCCCAAGTAGCTTTCAAGTAGCCTTTAATGAACCCAGATCTATAGGAGGTCCACGTAACCTTTAATCATTTATAGAGGTAGATCCAATCCTTTAGCTCTAAGTTGCAACTCATCTAATATCAACAAGATTTTTTGGTGGACTTTATTGTAATAGAATACAATAAAAAATGAAACCGAAAAAAAATATATAAAAATAAATTAAACTGAAAGAAAAAAATAAAATTTTCACTACGGTAGATACAAAATTTAACTTAAATTTTTAAATGGGTGGAAAACCCATTTGGGAGAAAAAACACTGAGAAAGGGTTTGGTAGATTTTTAGTATCACTATGAAAATCTTCTTACATTCCACTAGCTTCATTCTTTCTCACCTGCTATTCATTTTTCTCACACCCCTATATAAAAAATATTTCATTACAACACCATGGACCCAATACCATGGGTTGTGAATACCATGGGCACTAACAACTTTGACTTGATTTCATCTCATGCCTAACAATCTCCCACTCTTGGTTCTTTGACAACATTGGGCCCTTTATTTCTCCCTATCTGGAGGAACCCGAGCTGTAGGGAGGCCCAAGTAGCCTTCAATGAACCTAGATTAGGGAGACCCAAGTAGTCTTTAATGAACCTAGATCTGTAGGAAGCCCAAGTAACCTTTAATCATTTATAGTCTTAGATCCAATCCTTTAGCTCTAAGCTACAACTCATATCAGCAAGATTTCTTCCCGCACTTTATTGTTAATAAAAGACAACAAGGAAATTAAACTGAAAGAAAAATAAAATTTTCACCACGATAGATACAAGACTTAATTTAAAAAAAAATTACGTGGGTGGAAAACCATTTGGGAGAAAAACCACTAAGAAAGTGTTTGGTAGATTTTTAGTATCACAATGAGAATCTTCTTACATTCCACTAGCTTCATTCTTTCTCACCCACAATTCCTTTTACTCACACCCCTATATAAAAAATATTTCATTACAATACCATGGACCTAATACCATGGATTGTGAATACCATGGGCACTAACAACTTTGACTTGATTTGCTCTCATGCCTAACAATCTCCCACTCTTGGTTCTTTGACAACAATGAGCCCTTTATTTCTCCCTAGTGAGTAACCCGAATCTGTAGGGAGCCCCAAGTAGCCTTCAATTAACCCGCATAGTAGCCTTCAAGTAGCCTTTAACGAACTGCCCAAGTAACCTTAATCATTTATAGACGTAGATCCAATCCTTTAGCTCTAAGTTGCAACTCGTCTAATATTAACAAGCTTTCTTCCGAACTTTATTGGTAATAAAAGACAACAAATAAATTAAACTAAAAGAAAAATAAAAAGAAATTACATTGAAAGAAAAATAAAAAAATTCACGAGCGTAGATACAAAAATTAACTTAAAAAATTTACTTGGGTGGAAAACCATTAGGGAGAAAAACCATTAAGAAAGGGTTTGGTAGATTTTTATTATCACAATGAAAATCTTCTTACATTCCACTAGCTTCATTCTTTCTTGCGTGGAATTCCATTTACTCACACCCCTATATAAAAAATATTTCATTACAATACCATGAACCCAATACCATGATTGTGAATACCATGGGTTGTGAATACCATGGGCACTAACAACTTTGACTTGATACAATCTCCCTCTTGAGACCAAGTAGAAGCTTGAGCGAATGTTTTTTACATTGTTTTCTCTTCTTGTTACTAAGCCTTTCCCAAGATGCATTTTATCACATTTGCATTACTCCAACGAAGGTTTATGCCTCACAAAGTCTTCCTTAACACATCAACTTGATTTCTTGTAGTGTGTATTTTCTCCAATTGTAGTGCCCCCATCATTTAACAGTTCACGGATCTAATGATATTGAACATCAATGTGCTTTCTCTTAAAATGATATGTTGGGTTTTTAATAAATGAATAATGTTTTGACTATCACAATGCAACAAATATTTATTTTGTTTTATTCCCAACTCTCCTAAAAATAGTTGCATCAACAACATCTCTTTGCAAGCTTCAGTGGCAGTGAACAACGTCTCTTTGCAAGCTTTGGTGGCAGTGATTTATTCTGCCTTTGTTGTGGATAGGGCCACTACATTTATTCTACCTTTGTTGTGGAGAGAGCCACTGCATTTTGCAATTTGGACATCCAAGATACCGGATACAGTTGCACCTGCAAAAATACATAAATAATCAATGGTGGAATTTCAAGTATCCACATCTCTAGCAATGTTTGCATTTGTGTAACCTTCAAGAACAACATTGTTATTACCAAAACATAAACAATAATTACTACTACTCCCACTAAATGTGCAATATATGGATGAGTACATACCATGGCATACACCAAGCTACCAAAAACTAAAGCATAATGGATTTTACTCATTTCCTCCTTGTTGTCATCATAAGAGCACAAATCAAAACTAAGTTTGAAGTCTGATGTTAAAGATGTACCAACTAGTTTGAAATCCTTCACATTGAACATGTCTAACACATTTTTAATATATTTTTCTTGTGACAGCCACAACTTTCTATTCTTTCTGTCACATATAATCCTCGTGCCTAATATATGTTGTCTTGGACCTAAATATTTCATTGCAAATTGACTACTCAAATCCTTCTTCAACTTATTAATCGTGTTCTTATCATGTCCAACAATTAGTATATCATCCACATACAACAATAGGATAATATACTTTTCTTGGTCATACCTCTTGATGTAGACACAATGATAAAATTCTAGTCTTTTGAAGCCATACCCCAGCATAAATGAATCAAATTTCTAGTACCATTGACGAGTTGCCTGTTTCAACCCATAAAGGCTCTTCTTCAACCTGCAGACAAGGTTCTCTTACCTTTTACCTTAAATCCTTTTGGTTGTCACGTATAAATTTCCTCCTTTAATTCTCCATGAAGAAAATATGTCTTCACATTTAATTGTTTACATTCCAAGTCCAAAGCTTGAGCAAGACGAAGGATAACTCTCATGGATGACATTTTAACAATGTGTGAAAAATATTTGTAAAGTCAACACCTTTTTTTGCAAACTCTTTCACCACCAACCTTGTTTTATATCTTTCCTTATTCTCCTCACCCTCATGTTTAATCCTATATACCCATTTGTTTTGTAGGGCATTCCTTCCTTTTGGAAGCTTCACTAACTCCCAAGTTATATTTCCCAACAAAGAGTCCATTTCTTCCTCCATTGCTTTCTTCCACTTTTTTCTAGTTTCCACTTCACAAGCTTCCTAAAAACAATTAGGTTCACCTTCATCAGTTAGCAAAAATATAATTTGAGGGTGGATACCTTTGTGAGGGCCTTTGAGGCCTAATAGACTTGCGAACGAACTACGGTGGTGTGTTTTCCACTTGAATTTCTTGTAATGGTTGCAACAAATTTTCTTCTTCTCGTTGTCCATCCTGTTCTTGAGTTTGTTGCTCATATTCTTCCAATGGTGGGGTATTTTCTTGTTGTTCTATAAACCTATCAACAATTTTCTTGAGCTTTGTTTCACCTGCAAGCCTTTTATACATCTCAAATTTATTAATATTACATCCATGCTTCTAACAAATTTGTGATTGCGTGGATCCCATAGACAATAACCAAACTCACCATTCGCATATCCCAAAGAAAAAGAAAAAGAAAAAAGGTCTTATACTCTTTGGGAATATGCATAAATGCTTCACATCCAAAAAAGCTATGCAAGAATAATTTACTTTTTTACCGGTTCAAACTTCTTTAGGAATACCATCCTATAGGACTATAGAAGGTAAGCAATTGATGAGATCACAAGCTATCCTTACAACTTCTACCCATAAGTATTTTTCCAATCCGAAATTTGACAACATACTCCTCACCTTCTCCATAATAGTGTGATTCATCCTTTTTGTAATACCATTTTGTTGGGGAGTACCAGGCATAGTCTTTTCACATTTAATGTCAAACTTATTAGAATAAATCTTGAATGCATTAGAGCAATATTCTCCACCATTATCTGTCCCCAAAAACTTGAGCAATTTATTAGTCTCCCTTTCAACATCAACAATAAATGTTAGAAATATCTCAAACACCTCACCTTTACTTTTCATAAGGTAGGCCCAAACCTTCGTAAAAGAATCATCTATGAAATAAAATATGTGGTTCCTCCTAAAGACTTAACATTCAATAAGCCAAACACAATAGAGCATATTAATTCTAACAAAATTATTTTTCTTCCATGACTACCTCTCATAAAAGAAACCCTTCTTTGCCTACCATAAATACAATGCTCACAAAGATTAAGCTCATAGGATTTCAAACATGGAAGTAGTTTTTACCAACAATAACTTTTAGTCCCTTTTCACTCATGTGGTCTAAGCGCTTGTGACATAACTCCACTGAGTTTTCTTCTTTTGCAACAATAGTTGCATCAAATATCTTTTGTTGTTTTCCTAATTGTATACAAGGTTCTTGTCTTTAATCCTTTAGCCAACACCAATGACCCTTTAGTAATTTTCCAACCACATTTCCCAAAGGTTGTGGAGCACCCTTCATCATCCAATCGTCTCATAGAGATCAAAAGAATACACATCTCTCGGACATGCCTAACCTATTTGAGCAAGATACCATATCCATCCTTTGTCTTGATTCGAACATCTCTCACTCCAAAAATATTACAAAAATGATTATTTCCTAAATGTACTCTACCATGATCAACTTCTTCATACGTAACAAAATTATTTTTGCATAGGGCCACATGGTGAGATGCTCCAAAGTCAAATAACCAATCAATGCTACTACTATAAATATATAAATAAGCTTCTTCTACTGAAACGGTAAATAAAACATCACTTTCAAAAGTTACAATGTTAATCTCACCTTCATTTGTGTTGCTTGATTTTTTATTTGTGTTGATTGGTATTTTTTTTCTTTTTGTTCCTTATTCCAAAACCAATAGTCATTTTTCTTGTGTCTTGCTCTTCCACAATGAAAAAAAGTAAGTCTTCTCATTCTTGATTTCATTCTACCTCTTGATTTTGAATGCCCCTGTCCACCGCGTTCAATTTTCCTTCCACGTTCAACTAAGACTGGAGCTTCTCCTCCCTACTTTTCCACAATTGATTTGGGATACAACTCCTCATTCATTAAATTGCTATTGATGTCATCAAATTTCACGGTCCCTATAGGTGTTGAAGTGTTGATAACTACTCAAATTCTCCCAACTATTTGATATATAGCACAATAAGATGGCTCTAATCTCATCATCCAAAATAATTTTGGGAGAGGCAAACTTACTTATGGTTATATTAAACTTATTCAAATGCTCCACCACTGAAGCACCTTCCTTCATCTTGAGATTGTACAACTTCTTCATCAAGAAGACTTTGTTTGATGTTGTGTTATTCTCGTATAGACCATGCAACTTTTTCCATAACCATTTTATTGTCTTATCTTCAATGATGTTAAAATATATATTCTTTGCCAAATACTAACAAATTGTGTCAATGGCTTTTCTGTCCAACTTATTCCATTAATTGTTTGTCATCGATGAGGGCTACTTCACTACTCCGTCAATCGACAAATATTGATCCTTTAAAATCAATGCGTCCTCCATTTGTGCCTTCAATAGCGAAATTAGCCCCATTTAATTTCTCCATATCAGTTAATGTCGCTATCTCCGTGCTCATAATAACCTTTCATACACCATCAATTAAAAGGAATAACCTTGCTCTAATACCATATGTGAATAAAAGACAACAAAAGAAATTAAATTGAAAGAAAAATAAAACTTTCACCACAATGGAAACAAGATTTAACTTGAAAAATTTACTATATTTATGTGGAAAACCCCATTTGGGAAAAACCACGGGGAAAGGGTTTAGCATATTTTTATTATCACAATGAAAATCTTCTTACATTTCACTCACGTCTTTCTTTCTCACCCACAATTCCTTTTACTCACACCCTTATAAAAGGAAATATTTATCACAATACTGTGCGTTACGAATACCATGGGCCCTAACAACTTTGACTTAACTCTCCAAAGCAACATTTTCATGTGCTAGTAGATAGTTATGGTGTACATATACTAAGTGAGTCTTCCCCTTATGTGTTGGAATATTGTAACAACCCTGGTTAAAAATCCATGTATATATATATATATATATATATATATATATATATATATATATATATACTATATATATATATATAATATATATATATATATATATTATATATACCATGGTCATGGGACACATATTCCACATTGAATGGTCAACAAGACATCCTAGTATCGGTGTTCATCGGTTTATGATGGCTAAAGAAATTAACAAACGCAATGGTAAAGGCTTTGGAAAGGAAAAATGGCATTTTGGCACATTTATTTATGAAAATAATGAAAATTAGGAGAAAAGGAAGGTGAAAGGTCACAAGTTGCATGTGAGGAGGAAAATGAAGGAAAATAATGGAAAATGAAGAAAATAGAGGCCTCATTAATAAAAAGGCTTCAGAGGATCAGTTAGCAAGATTTTGCTCAGCTTTGGATCAAGAAAGGCAAAGAAGGCAAGAGGAAGGAAGGAGCAAGCAAGGAAGAGCAGGATCAAGCAGCAACAACAATATTCTTTGCAGGTATTGATTTGCATGTGCCTTTTCCATGCTAGATTTGGCATGCATGGTATTGCATGTGATTCTTTTGTTGCCATGGCATAGGTTTTTCCAAGTGTGGTAGTGTTTTTAGCCTAGCCTTATCATTTACAAATAACCATGGTGTGATGGGGTTCTCGTGTTTTGGTTGATCTATATTGCCAAATGGTTTCGAAGCTAAGTGAGGTGGATATCTGAAAGAAAAAAAACATGGCCTAGTGATCCCTAAACCAAACTATGGATTGCGGTATAGTCACTGGCCTAGTGACACATGGACCGGATTGTGGGTTGCAGTAAAGCAAGGTATTGTGTGCCTCAGTGGGCCTATGGATCCTTACCAGTGAATGGCAGGTATACGATAACGCCTAGAGGTGGTTACCCTTGATTAGGCCTAGGAATCCTTTCCGACAAATGGCAGGATATACAGTAAATCCTAAAGGGTGGTGTCCCAGTTTAGGGTCTAGTGATCCCTGGATTGAACCGTGGATTACAACAAATCCTGAGAGACTAGGAGACAGGAAATTTCCTCACAGTGTAGGTGGAAAAATCTGGTGGCAACCATGCTTGTTTTGGCCTAGTGATCTAGTGGAGATCATGGTAAAGCATGTTATTACATGTTTATTGTGTTGGTCGAGTGGTCTGGGATGGACTATGGTAAAGCCTAGTTTCTATTGATGAGGGTGAGGTGTTTAGCCTCAGGATACCATGGTTGGTTCTTTTGGTTTGAGTCTCACATTCATGCTTGGAATATGACATGGGGGTGATTGGATGAAGAGAGATCTATCTCAGCCAATCTATGGTCAGGTGGAACATGGTAGTCTCATATCGAGTTAGCTTTTGCATCATTAATATGAGGTTATTTCTCCTTGTTATTTCATGAGTATTATATTGTTTTATATGTGGATTCTATGGCTAATGTATCCTTGATATTTATGTTGTTATTATGTTGGTTATAAGCATGTATTATGACAATGATGATGTATCGACCTCCTCATGTTTTGATTTGTAAATGAATGAACAATGTATTTATGACCTAATAGATGATAATGCAACTAATGGTATAAGTGAACAATGGTTCTTAGCGATTCTCATATAAGTATGAGACCCCTATGCTCAGATATGTTGTTTACTCCCGTATATTACATAATTGTGATATGTTTGACGGAATGCTTATCATGGCTAGTATGTGTATAGTCAATCCCTTATTCAAGTAATTGCATTTGTATCATCATTACCTTGTTATCTTTTTGTTATGAAGGTGTCATTGAATTATGGGCACTGAACTGGGCTATGGGCCTGAAAAAGTGGCTCAAATCTCGGGGATGTTGGCACAACATTGAGAAAAATAGTCCCTAGACGCTGGCATGCCATGCTGGGGAGCGTCCAAAGCCCTTTGGATGCAGGCATGCTCATATCATGGGAGAGTTTGGGGGTTAATTGGTCTAAAAACGCAGTGGGACCCAAAGGTTGGTTGTCGGAAATGTCGGGATGGCTCGTGAGAGTCCTCATGCTGATGTGAAATGTTTGTATGTTGTATTTTTTCCGATTCAAATCCCATCATAGTAGCCTCTCGTCACATGTTTACCCCGGTTGGCTGGTTACTTGGGTAGATGTGGGAGGAGGGTGTTATAGAGTGGTATTAGAGCCAGAAATTTTTCTCTTTGGGTGGTTTCTGGTTTTCATTCTCCTTATGTGATATTTGATACCACAAAGTGGTATCAGAGCATGGTTCACCCCTCAGACTAAATGGGTGGTGTGTTGGTCATGCATTCATGTCAATTGCATATGTGTTCCTTATGCTTGTAGTCTGTGTGCTTGTTTCATTTGCATGGTGTTGATCATGGTTGTAGTGATGTCGCCATGTGAAGGTTGATGGTGTTGTTGTGCAATGTGTCGTCATGAGTGTATGGTTGTATACGCATTTGTTATGCATGTTAGTGTCTATATGTTGTTATGCATGCATTGTCATGGTGAATGTGGTTGTGTATGAGGTCATTCTATGCAATTAGGTCATCATGATGATACTAGTATGTTATGATGCTAATGTGTTGGTTGAGATGGAGTAGGAGATGCATATCATCAAACTGAAGTTGCAACATTGGGCCTCGAGGCAAGAGCATGTCGTCATACAGGTTTGTATGTTGGGCATGCAAGTATGTAGGTTAAGGACTGTTATATGCATTATGGTTATGTGTATGCCTTTCATTCTATTGATGTTATGGTTACATACATGATAGATGTTAGTTGATTACTGTAGTCATATACACATGTGTCAGATAGTCATGAATGATAGTATCATGTGATTGTATGCATTGTTATTGTTGTTTTATGTTAGTTAACTTGATGATTATGTTATCTGTCATTGATGAATATGTTGTATGTTAACTTATAGTTAGCTCGATGATTATGTTATATATTAGCATGTTATATGTTAGTTAATTATTAGGGTTATTGCATTAAGATCTTGATGTTATCTGTATCATACTAATTTGGATTGGTCTATGCAAATGGTTAGGGTTATGACATTTAGGTATGAGTTGATATGTTGTGATATTATGTCATACTAATCTAGACTAGCTATGCATATGTGATTATTATGTATGAATGATAATTGTTTATGAGTTCATGATGTGAACATGTTAGTTAGTTATTGTTATGGATATCACGATCTTAATTGTGTTTGAGTTGATATGTTGTGAAGTTATATCGTGCTAATCTGGATTGATTATGCATATAAGATTGCCTCCCTTGAAATACATTAAGGTATGAGCTTGCTTATGTTGTCTACTTTGTGCTTGAATGTTTGATTATGTCGTCTATTTGGTGTTTGAGTGATGGTGTCTATTATGTCGTCTCTTTGTTGGTGAATGTTTGATTAATTTCATGATATGAGTATGTGTTCAAATGACCTTGTTTTAAGACGATTGTACTAACACATACGTGTTGTGACAGCTGACATGTACTCGAGTGTAATAGGTGATAGTCATAGCATTATGTCTTATGATTGTTAGTTGATTATGACCTGGTTGTTTGACTTCGTAAAGGTTGATTTCAAATTTATAGATATGATGCCTTGATTTGTGGAACATGTGACTAAGATGTGTGAACAGTTGCAAGGCAACATGCTTGGAATTAGCATGACAAGGTAACAATTGATTTTCTTATATATACTTAGCAGCTGGGTGAAGTGATACCATATAAAGACTCAATTGTAGCAAGGTAAATGGTAAAAGAAAAGGATTTGGGCAAGAATTCCTTTGGCTATGTTTGGAACCCTAATTCCAAATGAATGAGTGTTTTGCATACATGAAGCCTTCTTAACCTTGATTTTGTCTGACATTATGCGGATATGTGCTATAGTTATGAATATGTATTTGACAGGTACATCAACTAGTTGCTAGTTATAACTAGATCCATTAAAGGATTGGAGTCCCTTGAGAGATGGCTTGGATGTGTTTATTTGCAAGAAACATGCTTGACACAATAAGGTAAGGTAACTGTTGTATTGTTATGTTTGTTAATGAATTGATAGTTATGTTTTTATGGCAATATGATGAAGGGGATTGCGTGGCAAGAGACTACCATGAAATTTTGAAGAAGGCTCGGGTCGAGCTTTCCTTTGGAAGCATTGGGAACCATGGGGATTGATTCATGGTGTTTGTTGTTAGTCTTGTGCTTTTGGTATTTTGTGATTTGTTGTGTTTGATTGCGACTTGTTTATGTCTGGTGCATAGCTATGCCATTTTGGTTGTGGTGTCGTATCATTGTTGGTTCTTCATGATTTTTTATCTTGTTTGTTTATTATTCTTACCTTTTATGTTTTGAGAGTCTTGGGGAATTGGTTTGGAAAGAGGAAAATTAACAGAGCTCGAGAAGATCTGAATGAAACCCAACAAGTGATGTAAGGCCTGAATGAATCTCATTGCATGTATAAGGGCAGTTGAAGGCAAGAGTATGATAATCGATTGGATTGGTTGGGTCTATTGGTGTAAATGGATGATGCCAAAATGTTAATGAGAAAAGTAATCAGGAAAGGTAAATTAAATAGATTTGAGGCATCAAATGCCTTGGCTATGCTAGGGATGATTGTTCTCAATGTCGTGCATGGTGTGCACAGATAAAGGGAGTTCTCTTAACCTTGAAATTATGTTATCTGGTAATTATGTTATGATCATGATTATGCTAGTGTTTATATATATATAATATATATATATATATATATATATATATATATATTATATATATATATATATAATTATATATATATATATATATATATATATATATTATATATATATATATATATATATATATCTATATATACATGTGTGTATGTATCTATGTCACTGTCTGACGGGGTTGTCAGGAATCATTCTTGTGGAGGAATTATTGCTTACACAGGTGAATGACATGAAGAGGTTCATGGTTTTTGAGGGATCAAGTGGGAAGAGTAGTCATGACAAATATATGAGGTCAGTATCATTTTGATATGAATGATATTGTATGCTTGTATTATGCCTATGTTTATGTTATGACAGGTAACGCCGAAAGATACATCCGTGAAATCAAAACAATGTGCTCTGTGGCATGCTAGGATAGGCATGGATGGTAGAGAGACGCTAGAAGCAAGGTTGCTTGGTAGAGATAATGTGGTTTGGATGTGTGGCACTACTATTGTGCATATGTTATACATGCTGCATCTATGATGTTGCGTACATGCGGTGTTGTGTATATATAGTGTGTGTACATGTTGTTTATGCAATGTTATGTACAAGGTGGTATAAATAGTGTTGTGTGAATATTGCATATGCAGTGCTGGGTATAGATGGTTCTATGTACATGTTGGATATGAAGTGTTGTGTACATATCGTACAATGCACATGTTGGATATGCAGTGTTGTGTACATGTGGTGCTATGTACATGTTGTATATGTAGTGCTATGCACATATGATGTCGTGTGCATGTCGTACATATGGTTTTGTGTCCAAGACTGTACATGTGGTGCTATGTGCATGTGGTGCTATGTACATGTGGTGCTATGTACATGTGGTACAAGTGGTGCTATGTGCAGGTGGTGTTATTTACATGTCATGCATATGGCGTCGTGTACATGTGGTGTCATGTACATGGCGTGCATGTGGTGCTATGTACATATGCTATTGTGTACATGTTGTATAGGTGGTGCAGTGGACATATGGCATTGTGTACATGTTGTGCAGGTGGTGTCGTGTACATGTGATGTTGTGCACACATTCTGCATGTGGTGTTGTGTACAGGTGGTATTGTGTAGATGTTGTACATATGGTACTAGTGTACATGTGGTATTGTGCGCATGTCAAACATATTGTGTTGCGGGCATGGGGTACTATGTATGTGCATTGTGTAGTTGTGGTATCGTGACATATGTATTCATTGCGTTATACTTTGTGTATATATGTGTTGTGTTGTACACTGGGCGTAGGTTTATTTATTGTGTTGTGGTGTACCTTGGATGTAGGAGGATGTATTATGTTGTGTTGTACACTAAATGTAGGGGTATATGTTGTATGTTAGGTGTAGGTGCATGTATTGCATGGTGTTATATGTCATGTGTGGTTGTGTGCGTGTGATGCACACTATGGGTATGTGTACATGGTTGAGGAGAACGCACTGAGTGCTTGTCGGGTGTGGCAATCGATTTGGTGTGCATACAGAATAAGGACAAAGGTAGAAGCTAAGGATTGCTTAAAGAATAAGTATCAGTATTTTATTTCAGTTTTATTATGCATGTGATTTATGATTTTGGTTTATGATGATTACACATGATCTATGATTCTAGTTTATGATGGTTACATTTGATTTATGATTTTGATCTATGATGGTTGTGATTTGAGCTAACATGATGTGATATGTTCATACATAATGACTTGATCAAACAATTAGTTTGACTTGTTGTGACAGGAAGTAAACAGGATTGCAAGTGTAACTTATTGACGAGCTACCAATGAGGTATGATGTGAATTTATTTTAAATCTAACGGAAGTTATGTGCTTAGTACAAGAAGCATAAAAATGCCCGGTTGGGTGCTGAAACTGACTACAAGAACTAGCAACATCAATGAAAGGAATTGGAACAGGCAACAATATGTTGGTAAAGCATTCAGGAGTAGGGCCATTGTTGGACATCAATGCCCAATAGAGTCCATTGATTTCCATGAGCATGCTATGCCCGATTTGATGGTTTTGGGGTAGGTATATGCCTTGGTTGTTTGACCTTCCGACGTGAGGAAGCCTTGCCAAGGGATGGATCGTCCGGGATAAGGGATGTTGGGGAACTTGGAAGGTGAGTGACTGCACAGAAAGGGGTGACTGAATTTCCGGAGGGACTGTGTAGCAGAGAAGGGAAGGTCGAGGGATGGATTTGTGTTGGTCATCAACATTGCTAGATGGAATCATATGCACATTGGGAGTGCGCCCTAGAACAAGAGTCGGTAACTGTTCGCTGAGAGGACAAGTCGCACTGGATTGTATCATTGGAAATTGGATGCAACGTTGACTTTGACAATGGATTCTAGACTTCCTAGGAAGGAGGTAAATATTGGTACTACTTTTGAGGGTGGAGGTGTGAGCCTTTGGATTACCTTGTTGTGAATGCAGACATTGTATCCTTTATTTATTGGTTGAGCAAATGTGGTTTTTATTGTAAATATTGTAATGAGTGGTGTTATAAAGCTTCAGTAAATGATATGTTTGTCATGTTTTAGCACATGGTCATTGTAAATACTGCAATGAGCTATGTTATAAAGCTCCATGGGTAGTAGACTAGAGTTTTTCTTATTCCATGGTTTTTCTTAAAGTAGGTTTGCTTCGGTTGCATGATTGATGGACTTTCCACCGTAAGACGAAAGCGGGATACTATTCTGATCTAGGATTTTGCTTTAGGGTTTGTATAGCTGGTTACCATGGCGGGGCGAGGAGGAGGGAGTTCTGCTCCCTCCTACAGTCAAGCAGTTGTGGACAGAAGCAAGAGAGCCAGTTCCCATCGCTTCAAGGAACCAACGGAGGTGGAAACAGATATTACGGATAATGAAAAATGTGGAACATCGGACCTCAAGAACAGGGAGAGAACCATGAGGAACATAGTAAGGAGAAGAGGACAGAGGGTAGAAATCAGAAAGTTGCTTCCATGAAAATATCAGGGGCATGTAAGCACAAGGCGACCACTATTCTTTGAGTCGTTTTAAGTGACTCAACGCTGCAGGTGCACAGAGAACACATGGTAGAATATGCGGTTATCTATAAATTCATGGGGATCTAGCCAACGGAGAAGGCTTTGCAGGCATGGATAAGGAACCACTGGAAACCAAAGGGGAAAATTGACCTTCACCTTGGGTCCAAGGGTTTCTTCACGACAATGTTCACAAGCGCAGAGGACAAAGACAAAGTGTTCAAAGGAGGACCCTATTTTTACGCGTCTACAGGCCTTTACATGAGACCATGGGTAATGAAATTTGTCCCAGAACGAGAGACTTTCACCTCGGTACTGGTACGGATAAGACTCTACTCCCTTCCTTTAGATTATTGGCTGCCAGAATCTCTAAAGGCTATCGGTAACAAGCTAGGGCATTTTATAAAAATCTCAGATACTACTTTAAGAGGTAAATACACTTCCTTTGCCCAGATATGTGTGGAAATGGACTTATCTGGGGCACTTCCGGATGAAATCATTTTGGAAGTGTATGACGAGGAATGGGTGCAAACGATAAACTATGAACACGTCCCATTCAGGTGCCATAAGTGCCATGAACATGGGCACCTATACAAGGGTTGCCCTTTAAAAAAACTGGAGAGAAACTCAAAAGCCACCACAGGAAAGGATACCGAAGGCTTTACTAAGGTAGGGGGTAAAGGGAAAGGAGGAAAGAGGTACCAAAAGAAAAGTACTGAAGATGGACAAATGAACCATAATAGTTTCATGATCTTAGAAGAAGAAGGTGAAAACAATAGGACAAACCAGGAATCAGAGAATATTCACAATGAGAAGGAAAGGGATGCTAGCATGGAGGAGATACCAGAAAACAACAAACAAATGGATGATTTGCCAAATATGATGGAGCTCAGCAGGGACCACGAGATGACTCCAAGTGAGGCAAGAACAGAAGACCATGAACTGTAGCAGATTTTAGAGAGGGAGAATTTAGATCTAGAAAATTTTATGGGGTAGGGAATCACCAAAGGGGTTGACTCTCTACCAAAAGCGGAGTTTGACAAGGTTCAACAGCTCTTCCTCTGGAGATCACAAACAAAGTGCTCTGGAGTCAAAAGAAACCATGACAACCAGGAGAACAGGGGAGTGAAAATGATGGAGGATACATCGATGCTTTCTTCAAAGAACCTGGGTAGGAAAAGAGGAAGGAAGAAACAGAATGAGCTACTATCCGAATGTGGAAAACTTATCATTAACTAAGGTAAGATGAAGGATCTTACTAGTTACTCCTTTACAAACTTTCTTAATGAAGCTTACAACCTGGAACATTAGGGGTCTAGGAAGTAAAAGGAAACAAAGAAACTTTAGTAGTCGAATAAAAGAAGAAAAATCAGATATGATTTTTATTCAGGAAACAAAATGTCGATGGATAAGATCAAAGAGATACACAACAAATGGCTAGTCAAGTATGAGTATCTAGAGGTAAAAGAAGATAACTCAACGAGGGGGATTCTCACTCTATGGGATCCTTAAAAACTTGGAATCCTGGATGTTGAAGCTTCTAGGAATTATCTATCGATGGTGATTCAACCTTTGGGGGATAAGGAGATCTACATGATCACTATGGCCTCAAAAACTAGAAGACAAACTAAAGCTTCTCATATCCCTTAAGGAACTGAGGGAGAGACATCCTAATATGCCTTGGCTTCTAGCAAGGGATTTCAATATGATCAGATCTCTTACAGGAAAAAAAAAGTAGGTACAAGGAAACTAGGCAAGGACTCCATTTCTTTCCAGAACTTCATGAATAACATGGAGCTAGTGGACACAAAAACAACAAATGGTATTTTTACTTGGAATAATAAGAGAGGAGGAGCTTCTCAAGTTGCCTCTAAATTAGACAAATTCATAATCTCCGAGAACTCCTTATCAAAGGCCTTGATATGTCAGCTTTAATCCTTCCCTTCGGAGGCTCAAACCACTGGCCTGTCCAGATGGAAGCTACATTTATGGATACACCAAGGAACAAACCCTTTAGGTTTGAAAATATCTGGCTCTCTCACCTTGACTTCACCAGCAATATTGACAAATGGTGGACGAAAGATAGGCCCGTTCAAGGCATAAAAATGTTCATACTGCAGTAGAGACTCAAGCACATCAAATCTAGGCTTAAAGATTGGAATAAACAAGAGTTTGGCAATATTTTTAAATCCAAAAAAGAAGCTGAGAAGAAAATCTAGGAGATTAATCAAATCAACATCCTAGAGGGTTTTATCGAGGAAAGGGAAATTCAGGTTGATTCTTTGCAGAACGAATGGGAGGATCGGTGCTTGCAAGAGGATATTATATGGAGACATAAATCGAGGGTGTAGTGGATTAGAGAAGGAGAAATAAACACAAAGTTTTTTCATGGATCAACTTTGGATCACAGATCTCATAAGAGAATTTCCAAACTCAAAGATTCTCAAGGGAAAGAGCTTGTCTCACACATAGAAATAGAATCTGTCCTAGTTCAACACTTTTGTAGCATAGCAGAGGAGCCTCTCGTTGACGGATTTCGGTTCATTAACAAATTCACAAATTTCATTCCTAAACTTGTAATTAAGGAACATAACCACAATCTTAACAAGCTAGTGTCTGAAAAGGAGGTTAGTGAGGTTATCAATGAGATGAAAAATGGGAAAGCTCCTGGCCCTGATGGTTTCAATGTGGATTTCTTCAAAGCTTGTTGGAAAACAGTCAAACAAGATATCCTTGAGGTTGTGGAAAACTCTAGAAGATCCAAAAATATTTTGAAAGCTCTTAATGCCTCTTTCATAGCTTTGATTCCAAAGCAGGAAAAAGTTATGACATCGAATAGATTCAGACCCATAGCTTTATGTAATGTGGTGTGTTACACTAAAATTTGTCACCATGACTATTTGCAGTTAGTATGGCTCCATCAACAGTCATACTATCCTCCTTGTCAAGCCTTATACCTCTGCTCTCCATGTCAAACTTCAAGAAAGAGAGAAAGTCATTAAAAATCATGTTTATCTCTTGGTACGCAGGTTCTCTCTACCTTGCCTGCGTGTATGCATCCCAAGCTCATTGTACCTGCGTACTTGTATGCTCTGTAA
>APFE030896582.1:11179-24242 GCA_000404065.3 Pinus taeda | reverse complement strand
AAGGGTTGGAAAAATGTTATAGAAGAAGACTACTTTGTAAATGCTATGCAGGGACTGATATATATAGAAGCAATTGGACTTTTCTGAAGCTGAGATTCTTAGTGTACTTCAGTGAGCTTTATCTTTTATCTTTCATATGTTTTACTTCCATAGTCTTAATGCTTATTACTCAGAATTCATGGAGAAACATGCTCTGACTTCCTTTAAGTGTTGAACTATGGTGAATTGAGTTCTTGGGTCCTATCTTTGGATGTTTTTCTTCAATGTTTTAATACTTATTACTCAGAATTCATGGTTACTCATGCTCTGACTTCCTTTAGGTATTAAACTCTGATCAATCCTTTAAATTCTTTCCTTTTGAATACCTTGATGTATCATTACTCAGAATTCATGCCCACATGCTCTGACTCCTATGAACTTCAAGTTATTGAGACTTTCCTTAATGTGTCACTCTTTCATTGAAGTATATACAAGCCTCAGTTTTATAAGAAGAGTTATTTGTTATCCTTATCTCTCTCTCTGACTCCATAGCCCAATGGTAGCAAGCCTTCATCTTTTCAACCTACAAACACACAAAACCAAGATAGAGTTAGCCATCTATATTATCATTAATCAATATCATTAATCTTTGAGAGAGCCCTCTCAGGTTAGGGAGGCTAATCCCTAGCTAAAAGCCTGGTCTGAAACAGTTTCATGAAATCTTGCTAAGTAGCAGCCCTTAGTACATGGTTTTGTGATAACACATGTCATGGAACTACCTGTTATAGAGACATTGGAAGTCTTAGAGACCAACATGCGGCTGAGAGTTTAGTTGCTCGCTATCGTGAGTTTTCCCCACCATGCATTCAATAGAAGATCGTCCAAGTTGAATGCAACATAGAAAATGAGCAACAATGTGTTACTAACTCTAAGGTGCTTGTAGATGTTGTTAGATGGATTCCGAACATGGCCCACTCTTGAGGTCACCTCAATCACTATATTCATAGAAATAGATATTTATTGGAATCTCAAACTACTACTGGGACACGCATTGGTGGATAGGAACACTGCTAGAGAAGATATGCTTCTCTAGTTTGATGAATTATAGATATTAATTCACTCCATGGACAAAAAAAAAGGGAAAATTGAAGCCCACCTTAGCTTGCCCCCTGATCCAGGTTGTTCTCCAAGTGGTGATGGGATTCTGTCTATATTGAAGCTTTTGATTTTGGAAAATCTTTAATGTTTATTATGTAATTTGGTTACTTACTACCAAGTCCCAATTTTTCTTTTCCTTTTTTTAGTATAGCCTTAGAGGCCATGTATTTCAACAAGTTTGTTATTTTTTTGGTACACCCTTAGTAAGCTTTTTGTTTTGCTCTTAATGAACTTGAAATTATGTGCCTGGTCTAGTTTCCCTAGTGGCAGGTGAGGACAAATTTCAATCTATTATGATGTAAAACAATGATTTGAAGGTATGGAAACACTTATTTCAATCTATTATGATGCAAAACAATGATTTGAAGGTATGGAAACACTTTTACTTATAGTTTGTGAGTGTGTATAATATTGATTTTGTTTAATATGTATGGTTGAGAGGAAAATTGGTTATCTTCCTTATCAATAATTAAATTCATATAATAACATATTTACTCTTTTTAAATTATATCAACAATATTTTTTTGTTGGTAAATAATTCACATTATATAAACAAAAATGAAATACATAGAATACAAGTAAGAGAGCTTGGATAGCCACTGTCCACGGGTGCCATAGAAGAATGAAATACATAGAATACAAGTAAGAGAGCTTGGATAGCCACTGTCCACGGGTGCCATAGAAGGATGCCGAAGCGAGATTGTATGCCCCTAAAAGGGGAAACCAGATAGTCCGTTGAAAAAATAACAGTTTAAAGCCATTGTTACAACTTAGAGAGTGAAAGAACCAAAGACCAGAGAACTTTGCAGAGCTATCAATTGGAAGCCTAGCGTGGCCCATCTTAACAACATACTAAAATAAAACCAATAGACAAAACATGCCATACTGAAGGAAAACCTGGTTAAGTTGAGTTGGCGCCACGTAAGCTGGAAGGAGCGTGAACTAGTTGTTGTTGAGCATGTTTGCCATTGGTTGGGCCAATTGTATTTGCATTTCTAGGGTTGGAAGGGCCAGTTACAGGCGATTCTTCTATGATGAAGCATCCATATGGATTGGAACGAAGGGGGGACGATCTGTTAATATCCAGTTGGACGTCCATGGGATGGAACGAAGGGGGAGGATCTGTTAACATCCAGCTGGACATCCATGGGATGGAACCAGGTGTCCCGCGACCCACGAGTCGACAAATTATGCCCAACACCTACATAAATGGTGGATAGAAAATAGGAACCAAGTGGCATAGAGACTGAAGCACAAGGACTGGAAGGGGAAGATGATGGAATTTTCGGAGGGAAGGTTATGTGGAGGTTGCCGAAGAGGCAGTGGAGGGAAGAGTAGATGGTGTTGGTAGTGGCTTCTACAATATGTCTGATAATGTTGGAGCGTTCTCGTTCCTAATTTAAGAGGTGACAAGTGAGGAGATTGTAGAGCGCCCAAAGAGCATTCCTCTTCGTTGAACCTCCTTAGCTTCCAGTTCAGTCACTTGTCGCCAGATGTGAGTTGGGATGACATTGTCGAAAAGAGAAATATATTCTTCCATTGTGGGGACAACAGGCGGGTGGCCTCGTCCCCTTCCACAACCACCACGTCTAACTCGTCCATATCATGGGAGCAAATTGGAGGTCAATGAAGTTTGTAGGAGGCACAGGGGTATCAGAGGTCATAGGAGCAGAGCAGGCAGGCAGAAAAGGTTGGGCATAGAGCGAGAGAATGGAAGGAGGAGGAACAACACTCCAGAATGATGGCATGGTGAGAAGTATAAATGTGCACAAGGTGGTGCCCGGGAGAGCATTGGATCCAAGCGTCCAAGACTGTGGCGAAGGACTGGTAAAAAAAGAGAGAAGTCATGGTTATGTGAGTGGATGACGGAAGATGCCAAGTGGAGGGTGAATTCACGGCAAACTCAAGCAAGTGGCTGGGCATGTGGTGGCAGTCGGATCCGATAGAATTATATTAACAATATTATGGTCTTTTCAGAAAATAAATTATATTACAAAATAGAAATAAAAATTATATTATAATATTTATTTAAAAAAAATGGTGATTGTGTTTAATATGTATGATTAAAAGTAAATGTCGTTATTTTCCTCATCAGTAATTATTTTTTTTAACAACATATTTATTCTGTTTAAATTCATTAAGATTAGATTAACAATCTCACTATCCCTAGCCAATGGGGTGTATGGTGATGGTGTGTACTGTTAAGTCACTCCGTGATGTGAAGGTCATCGATTCGAAACTCTTTGGGTAAAAACCCAGCCATGTTAAGGGCTAGTGTTGCCAAGCCGAGTGCCATCCCTTGGTGAGTTTGAAGACTTAGATGCCCCTAATTGTAGTTTCTCAAGGTAGAGGTTAAGCCTGTAGTCATTTCTGAAGGACACACACAACCTGAAAAACAAACAAAAAAACAATCTCACCATCCCTTAAATTTAAAATTTAAAAATATGCATTTAGAAAAGTATTACTTTAGCATATATATATATATATATATATATTTGTTTGTTTTTCAAGTTGTCTGTGATCTTCTAGGCTTGACCTGTGGCTTGAGAAACCACGACCCAGGAGCATCTAATTTGTAAATCTCACTAGGATATCGCACCTAGCCTGAGCCACACCAGCCCTAAGCTGATTGGATTTTTAGCATGTCTCCTCCACCTAGTACACGCGTAACATCTTGTGCGAGGTTTGATCCTGGGTTGCCTTGCAAACGAGATCCATGCTCAACTGGTTGTGCTAGTGAAACTTGACTTAAAATATAATTAAGTGATTAAATATAATAATTCAATTTAAAAATAGTTTATATTTTATATCTTTATTTTTTTAATTAATATAAATAATTATTCAAAAAATAAATACTTTAATATTTTAATTTAATTAATTTTTTTTTATTACTTCGTTTTAAAGGTTTTAATTAAATAATAATGTATTCTTATTTAGAATGTTATATCTAAGTGATATGTAAAGGGTTGGGAACCTTAGTTTTCTGTTAAGCTGAAATGAGCTTACTTTGACATAACATGCATGGAAGATTGAATCCTTAGGTGAGTGGTTGAACTAACGAGAATTGGATCAGCGATGACCACGAAGAGATGAAGAAAGCGACCTAATGAGGGTTAGGGTTTGCAGCTGGTGACCTGAAGCCTGAAGCTTCCGCTCCCGTGACCTGGAGCTTGTGTAGTCCTCAGGCCACTGTTGTTGTACGGCTAATGCCGTTCTAAACTTGTCTTTCATCTGTTGCGGGCAGACTTATTCATCTTCGGTTCCCTCACCTCCCTCTACCGTTTCACACCACCTACTCTCAGTCTCAACAATGACTTGCACAAATTTTTTTACGACGACAGCTGGCGTGGGATTTTTGGAGTGGTTATGGAGGATCTAGTAGATTATTCGGAGGACCCTTTGGAGGGCACCCCCATCTAGACAGCTCCACATGCAAACTCGTCGGTTCTATATCAATACAAAAATGAGATTTTTGACAAGATAGAGATGCTGCCCTCTTTCTCAGGACCCTCGTGCTCGGTAGCCACTCATCCAGAGATTACCCCCTCATGGCCGACTTTCTCATCCTCTCCTACGCTGCCACTGACTCAAAACCTCATGATTGTCTTCGAAGGACCCACTCTTTCCAGCTCGTCTTCAGGTTTTGCTTCATTCCCTCTATCAACAAGCTCTCACAACCCCTTTGTGGCTCCTCTTGGCGATCTCTCAGCTAGGATCCCCTTGGCCTTTATTTCCTTGGCTCTCCCTTCAGGCAGCTTCACTTTGATTCCGCCAAGCTCCAGAGCTTTTCCAGTGGGGCCTTCTTCTAAGCCTTCGAACCCTAACCCTCCCATAACCCCGCCTGTGAGAGGTCCTCAACAAGCTCATTTTGATGTAGGGTTTCAGCCAAGCAAGATGCATAAGTGTGTAAGATATAAAGCACAAGAAGTGTTCCTCATTTTGGGTGAGGACACCTAGTTGGGAGATTATATAGAAACAATAGACAGGTTTCTAGTAGGCAGAGTTTGAGGAAAAAATTAAGTAGCAGCCAGGTTGAAGCAATGGGTGGTCGAAGTGTGGGGACGTCATCTAGCTGACCTACCCTTTGTACAAACCTTTGTCAAGGGATGGTTTGCGCTAAGATTTGCACGAGCTGAACATACAAATTGGGTTCTTTCATCAGTATGGCACATTGAGCAGGCTCCTGTCCTGTTGCGTAGATGGAATCCACTCTTTGATCCAAAGTGAGAGCATCTAGGAGCAGGCCCACTCTGGGTGCATCTACTAGGACTTCCCCTTCAGTTATGGTCCGAGGATGTATTTAGGCACATTGGAAATACCCTAGGCACATACCTGGACCATGAAAAAGCCTATCTGTCAACTGGTATGATGGCTTATGTAAGGATTTCGGTACATTTAGATACCAGGGAGGGATTACAAGAGCACATTACTCTCTAATGGAGAAATTTAACAAGGATGCAAATTTTGGATTACGAAGGGGTACCCTTCCGTTGCAGAAAATGCCATAAGGTTGGCCACCTCTTTTGGGACTGCCCTCTTAATAATAAGGCAAAGGCTAGGGAGACTAGCAAGGCAACGCCAGCAAGGAATCATCAATCACAAGAAAACCCCCCACCATCAGGAGAGGCAGAGACACAGGCTAACTCTGAAGCAGCCAAGAAGATTTCTACTAAGGAGACCTCAAAGAAGCAGGCCAAAACATCGCATTGGCTTCCCTCTCCTCCACTCGCTAGGGCTAGGGCGACTGTCGAGGCTGCGGTTTCTTCGGGTAAGAGATCCCCCGTCCCATACACTTCTCAAAATTATGCTATGTCTAAAAGTATTTCTCTCTCTACAATTGCAAATTTTAAGGTTAAGGAAGGTCTGTCTCAGTCTCCCTCCTCTATGACCTGTCCCCTCCTTCCCCCCCTTCCCCTCTTACTCCATCATCCCTACTTCCATTCTGGAGCTCCCCCCATCCTTTCCCATGCTCCTGAGATTGGCCCCTCTCCCCCCGTTACCCAACTCGATCCAAGGTGAAGTCTCTTATCCCAGATCTCCTAGGCATTGGCCTCAATTCGACCCCCTCCCCTCCAAAGCTCCCACGAGGTCATCCCTCTTCTCTGTCCAAAGATAAATTGAAAGTCGGGGAGGATATAGCCTCAGGGAGGCAAAACACCATCTAAAGGGCACTTAGATCATTGAACACTCTGGCAGAACCCCCCCATGAAGGTCCTCTCATTCAACTGCAGAGGGCTAGCTAGTCCCGATAAAAAACTAGCTTTTCGAAGACTGATCATGGCTGACCTTGTCGTTGTAATTCTCCTTCAAAAAACCTTGGGTAGTGCTGAAGCTATCTTCCACTTGCTTGAATCAATGCTCTTAGGCTGGCCTTTTCAGGCCCTCGATGCATCTGGAAGATCAAGAGGCATTGCTCTAGGATTTAACACCCAGTCCATCAACCTTATTAATTGTTGGGGGGGCCCTCGGCATATTGGGGCAGATCTAGTCCTAGCCAACCTCAGCACTGAGATCAGGCTTATTAATGTGTATGGGCCATGCCATCATAGGCCCGAGTTTTGGGAAAATCTTCTGAGCTCTGAGATTTTTTGGAAGGACCTTTTAATTCCAGGAGGGGACCTCAACTTCTCCTTAGGCCACTCGGAATCCTGGGGTCATCATGCCCAGTCCGACCCCCAATCAGATTTATTTGAGAACATCTTGGAAGTTCATATTCTAGTGGACATTCCATTAGAAAAACTGCATCCCACCTGGAGGAATAACAGAGCTGGGGAAGACAGCCTATCCAGAAGACTAGACCATTTCGTTCTCAAGGAAGGCCTCCTGGGCATAGGGCTCAATCTTAGGCAGTGGGTAGGCTCAGGAGGACCATCAAATCATTTGCCTATTTACTTTGAAATTAAAAGGAGGATTGATAAGCCTAAGGGTCCTTTTAAATTCAACTCTTCCTGGCTAAAAGATGCATCCTTTGCTCACTTGGTCAAGAATTTCTGGAAGGCCCATCCCCCTAATGCTAGAGGGAATATTAGGGTTTTGTGCATAACCTAAAAGAATTGAAGAAACTCTCTAAAATATGGTCACACAATAAGAGAGTTCATGATGACAAAACCCTAAGGGAGACTGAAGTTGAGATTGCTGATTTTGAGAATAATAAGGGAGGAGTTTTCACTTCACCTGAACATAAGGATAAGCTCACATCCTTATATGCCTCTTGATGCAAAATCTTAAAGGATAGAGAAGAGACATGGAGATTGCGAAGCAGGGCAATCTATCTGCTTGAAGGTGATGATAACACAAAATTCTATCATAAATTTGCAAATGGGAGGAAAGAATCCAATACCATTTGGCAACTCATTAATAAGAACGTGAACCCCATAAATACATTCCCTTAGCTATCATCACTGGCAACTTCTCACTTTAAGCAGATTTACAGAGCTCCCACCAATGCCACCCTAGTGGAAATTATTCGAGTAGCTCAGTTCTTTCCCCGTTATGTGGATCAAGAGGAGGCATCGGATTTGGTAAAGGAAGTCTTGATGGGACAGCTGAAGGCTACACTCAAATGTTTCAAGAGAGACAAGAGACCAGGACCGAATGGCTGGACAGTGGAGTTCTTCCTGGCTTTCTTTGAGACATTAGGCCCAGATCTCCTCAAGGTTGTTGAGGATTGCAGGAGCGAAGGAAAGATGCATGAAGCCTTCAACTCCACTTTTATTGCCCTCATACCCAAATCTGACAACCCAACCTCGTTTGATGATTTTCGACTGATCTCTCTGTGTAATTGTATCTACAAAATCATAGCCAAGATCATCGCCAATCGCTTGCGGCCTATTCTATCCTCCCATATCTCACCTGAGCAATTTGCCTTCCTTCGAGATAGACAGATCCATGAGGTGATTGGAACAACACATGAGGTTCTACACTCTCTTCAGACTAAGAAAATGAAAGGTATGATACTTAAGGTTGATACCTCAAAAGCCTTTGAGAGAGTAAGCTGACTCTACTTAAGGATGCTTTTAACTCATATAGGGTTCCCATTTGTCTTCATTAAATGGATTATGTTTTGCATTTCTAATATACCTTTTAGTGTGTTGGTAAATGGAGCGACTTCTCCTTTTTTTTCACTCAGAAAGAGGTCTTAGACAGGGATGTCCTTTATCCCCATTGCTCTTTCTGCTTATCATGGAAGAACTTAGCAGGCTCATCAAAGAAGATCACTCCAAAGGTCGACTTCAAGGGATCAAAATCACAGATGGATGCATTCTGACTCACTTGTTATTTGTGGATGATGTCTTAATCTTCCTTAATGGAGGTATAGGGGATCTGACTTCACTGAAGAACTCTTTCTCCCTTTTTCCTACTGCTAAAGGCATGATTGTCAACAACAACAAGTCCACATTGACAGATCCCGACTGCTCGCCTCATGAGATTCATTATGCCCTTCAACGGTTCAACTTCAACCTTCTAAGAATGGAGGAAGGGCTAAGATACTTGGGTTACAAGCTAAAACCCCTAGGATACAGAATAGCAGACTGGATCTAGCTAATAGCAAAACCGGAAAAAAGGCTCAAAAACTAGTATCACAAGTACTTATCCAGGGCTGACAGATTAGCTCTGATAAAAGAAGTACTAGAGGCTACTCCGGTGTACTGGATGGCTCTAGCTTGGATATCGAGGGGAATTCTCTCTAGGATTCAAATCCTTTGCAGCAGGTTTCTGTGGAAGGGCAAACATCCTGGCAGAATCTTTGCATGGGTTAAATGGGAGGCTTTCTCTACTCCAAATAGATGGGGAGGCTGGGGTAACAAGAAGCTAGAGGAATTTTCCTCATCCTTAGCAGCAAAGACTAGTTGACAGCTCATCACCTCAAACAGTCTGTGGACAAAGGTGGCCACCTCCAAATACATTGCACCTCTAAATGTGATGGATTGGCTAAGAAAACCCTCAAGAGTCAACACAGGGATATCAGTAATCTGGAAGGTAGTGCTAAAATCTCTTGATATTATCAGTTCCGGCCTGACATGGAGAATACAAGATGGCAATGCTGTGAGGATCGGGGAGGACCCCTGGATTGGATGCGAAAATGCCCACAGACTGCCCCCCAATTTTAAAACTTACCTCAATGAAGTGGGAATTACTCATATCAACCATATTGCGAACCTTGAACATACCTCTCCATTTCAGCAAGCCTGCTTATTCCTCAGCAATGGGAACAGACGTGGAAAAACTATACAACGGCCTTGACCGAAGCTCATATCAGAATTATAGGAGGGGCGGATGAGATAATATGGGAACATGCAAATTCTGGGAAATACTCTCTTAAGGAGGGTTATTTGGTACTAGTTGAAGCGTACAAACCAAAAGATCTCGAGTTATGGTGGAAACATTTATGGAAGCTCAAAGCCCCCCCAGGACTCGACTCCTTATGTGGACAATCCTTAAAAACAAGACCCCCATGGGGGACAACCTCCTTAAGCATGCACAACATGGTCCATTCTAGTGATGTCTGTGCAAGTGCAACAATGAAACTGTGGACCACATTTTTCTGGAATGCCAGGCTGCTAAGAACCTTTGGAGCTCGTCCTATTCGACTATACCCCCCGAGATCAGATGGCAGGGTGCGACTATTCAAGAGGCCTGGACAAATTGGTGGACTAGAGCAGTCCCACCTAAATCTAGAAATCTCCCCCTTCTTATATATTGGGCTCTCTGGATAGCACACAACAATCTCATTTTTCAAAACATTACGCCCCACTGGACATCCATTTCGGCCTGCATTATGCATGACTTCAACACTATCCCTGATGAGAAAGACTTCCATCGGCCCCAAACCATTGTTCCTGAATCAATCAACCATTTGCTTCCCTCGGCTTTCTTTGATGGATCTGCTCAAGAGCTTGGATGCGGGGGTGGGGCTATTGTATTTATCTGATACTTATTACTATAGACTACAAATGGGCCTAGGAAGAGGCACAAACAACTATGCTGAACTATCCATAACCAAATTTATCATACAATTCACACTGGAAAAACATTGTAGAGACCTCCAGTTATTCGGTGACTCAAAAGTTGTCTGTGATTGGATAAATAAAAAAACAACTTGCTCAACTTTCTCTCTGAGACATATCTTGGACAAGGCACATCGACTTATCACTCTTTTTTACTCTTCTGTATGCTATCACATTTACAAGGAACAAAATTTAGCTGCCGATATATTATCCAAAGAATCCGCGGTTAGGCCTCTCGACACCTAGATGATCCAGGAACAGAGGAATGACTCTCATTATCAGTACTATCATCGACCATTCATAGATACAACAGACTAAAGGGCTCACTTTTTTATCACTAGCTATCATATGTAAATATTAATATATGCTTTTAAATTATGAGACATACAATTGACAGGTACTCTTTGCAAAGAGTAATTTTGAATTATTTTTTGCTGAACTCTACTAGAAGATCTGTGCCTCCCTACGTGGATACAAGGCACCTTTATCCACGCACCTTTTTTGTTACTCTGGAACATTTTTGTGTTGAGAGACACTATGCCTCTCCTACAACATATGCAATAAGCATATACAACATGTAATTTTCTCTCATATAATGAAAATTACCATTTTTTCCAAGGACGAAAAAAACATGCATGGAAAAACTACAATCATGCCAATAAATCTGTTTTAACACCAACAAAAAAGATAAAAAATTGAGAAGACATAAAGAATTAAAAGTTTATTTGAAAGTTTGATTATTAAAATAATAATAAGTTATTATTTTAATGATGGGGAACTTTAGTTTTCTGTTAAGGTGAAATAAGTTTACTTTGACCTAAGATGCATGGAAAAATTACAATCATGTAAATAAATTTGTTTTAACATAGAGAAAGAAAAAAATGAAAAGACATAAAGAATTAAAAGTTTATTTGAAAGTTTGATTATTAAAATAATAATAAGTTATTATTTTATTTTATTTCATAAATGCGATGAAATTGTGTTTTACAACTTAATATAAGAGGTGTAAGCTTAAGGTAAAAAATATGTCAACATATATAAAAAGAAAACCATTAAAATTAAATGATGTCTTTAAATTAAAGGATATATATACACATATAAGAGGTAAAATAAGTGGGTAAAATTAAATTAAAATATAAATAAATATTATTATTTTAATTTGATCATTGTTTTTATATATTATATTTTATTTGTGTTCATGATGTTTGGATAAACTTGGCTCAATCAAGTTATTGATGGTTTTGATGATCTAGGTCTATGAGAACCCATGATATTAATGTGGAATATAACCTATTTAAAGGTGGAAAAATTTGTGATCAAACAAAATTCTATGGTCTTACTTCACATACTATACTTTATTTGTGTTCAGGAGGTTTAGGTAAACTTACTTACCTAACATGCATGGAAAATTTACCAATCATGCAAATAAATTTGTTTTAACATAGAAAAAGAAAAAATTGAAAAGACATAAAGAATTAAAAGTTTGATTATTAAAATAATAATACATTATTTTATTTTTGTATAATGAGAAAAATAGTGTTTACAACTTATATAAGAGAAGGTGTAAGCTAAAGTAAAATTGTCAATAATAAAAGAAGAAAACAATTAAAATTATTATTGTCTCTAATTAAAAATGCATACATGATAAAATTGGTAAAATTAAATAAAATATAAATAACTATTATTATTTTAATTTGATCTTTGTCTTCACATACTATACTTTATTTGTGTTCATGATGTTTGGGTAAATTTGGCTCAATCAAATTATGGATGGTCTAGGTCTCTGAGAACCCATGGTATTCATGTGGCATATAACCTATTTAAATGTGGAAAAATTTGTGATCAAACAACATTTTAAAGTCTTACTGTTAATAAGTATCTAACAATTTTTTGAAAAAAAAAGAGATGTAAATGGATTTAAATTAGTTACTTATTTTGACATTGAATTTACAGTATGTGATTGTTTTAAATTTGTACACATTACTAATTATTATATTGCCAAATTCATCTTTGAAGTTCCAAGTTGCTATCTCATTGTGTTCTTTTCTCACATAAAACATTAATGGTTTTAAACATTAATGGTTTTTAATTGTCAAGTCAATGGAGGTTCTTAATAACTACAATTCTAGACTAACAACAATATGTAATATTCGATTAGGATAACTAAATTGTTGATGAAGTGATTCTTGGTTTTACCACTAGATATATCGTAACCTCTAACCTCTATAGACATCTTTAAAGTTGGATAGATTTCTTTAGTAAAGTCTTGCCTCATTATAATATGTTGACTTATTGAGAAATAATCGATTACTCCTCAAGAATATTTGCATATATAAAGATAGATTTCTTGAGTAGAGTCTCACCTCATTATAATATGTTGATTCATTGAGAAATAATCGATTACTCCTCAAGAATGAATATATATATATATATATATATGGTTTGGTAGGATATGGAATATAATAGAATTTTAATAATTCAAATTTTAATTAAAAATGATTAAAATTAAACATTTGTAATAAAAAATTTGGCTAATAAAATGCGTGGTAATTTTTTTTAACTTTTTCTTTTAATCATAACCACGGGTTTCAACATGACCATCTTTAACACATTTTTTAATCAAAATTATTGAATTTGTATGGCTTTGATGTAGTGGCTTGGATGAGAGAACAATTTGCATTTAATTTTTCATTAGTGATTGTGAGGTCCAATTTGAATAATTAAAATTTTAATAAAAAAAATATTAACATGAAATATTTGTATTAATAAAATTTTATAATAAAATGCTTGATGAGTATTTTTAACTTTTCTCTAGATCATAATAGTGTTGACTTAGTTTTTAGGTGAACATCTCTCACACAATTTTTATCAAATTATTGAATTTATATGGCTTTAGTGTAGTGTTTGGTTAAATTACA
>APFE030896579.1:22275-49457 GCA_000404065.3 Pinus taeda | reverse complement strand
AATAATAATAATATTAGTAATATTAATAGCCCCAAGATTTAGCTCAATCAGTCAATCAAGTGCCTCGTGAATGGGAGGTCACAAGGTCGAATCTCGAAAGCTCTTGGGCGTGAATGGGAGGTCACAGGGTTGAATCTCGAAAGCTCTTGGGCGCAAATGGGAGGTCACAGGGTCGAATCTCGAAAGCTCTTGGGGTCAGGGGGCACTAAATAGGCAGAGGGGTGTGACCCCCTTTGGGTGGGGTCCACCCTAGCATTGAACAACCTTGGACGTGGGGTGTGATCCCGTTTGGGTGGAGTCCACCCTAGCATTGAACATTGAACAACCTTGGACGTGGGGTGTGACCCCGTTTGGGTGCGGTCCACCCTAGCATTGAACAACCTTGAGGGTAGAATCTCGAAAGCTCTTGGGGTCAGGTCAGTAAATAGGCAAAGGGGTGTGACCCCCTTTGGGTGGGGTCCACCCTAGCATTGAAAAACAACCTTGGACATAGCGGACCCACTGAATATGGGTATCCATGAACCAAAAGTGAAAAATAATATTAGTAATATTAATTAGCAATAATAATCTTAATAACAACGATTATTTAATGATAACAATAATTATTTTAGTAAATGTTGTTGATATATCCATAAGGCTTCATTTCTATTTATGGCAAAAACTATTGATAAATAGATAATTAAAAATACAATAACACTAATAATAGTTTATTACTCAGTGTGAACCAAAAGTGAAAAATAATATTAGTAATATTAATTAACAATAATAATCTTAATAACAACAATTATTTAATAATAACAATAATTATTTTAGTAAATGTTGTTGATATACCCATAAGGCTTCATTTCTATTTATGGCAAAAACTTTTGATAAATAGATAATTAAAAATACAATAACACCAATAATAATTTATTACTCAGTGTTTTATTATAACTATTAAATAAATAACTACTTATTTTATTAAAAATAAATCAATTTTACTATTGTTTTTAGAAAAATATAAATATTTTTATTTTATTTTATAATAATAATAATAATTTACTAAAAAAATTAATAAATAAGAGTAAAATAGTTAATTATTATTAAACAATAATAATATTTATTTACTTAAATATTGATAAATAATAATAATATGAATGTTAATGAATTAAATAATAATAATAATAAATTCATTTTTACATAATAATATTTTATTCTCTGCCACAATGTGACGTTGAATCATGGTTGATTATCTTTGGCCATCTTTGAATTTCATATGGAGACAACCTTTGTCACAAAGCGACATTTGAGCATGCTTGACCATGGTTGTCTATGATTCACCATGTTTGACCCAAAGGAATAAGAAACCATTTGGATTAATACTAAAAACCCAAAATTGACCATGGTTGTCCACGATTAACCATGGTTGACCATGATAAATAAACCCAAGGGAATACTAAACCTAAGGGATAACAATTATAAACCCAATGGATATAAAACCCTAACATCAATATTATAAACCCTAAAATAAACATGGTTGATCATGGTTGATTTCCATATAGAGACAATCGTTGTCACAATCCAACATTGGAGCATGGTTAACCATGGTTGACCATGATTGATTTTCATATTGAGACAATCTTTGTTAGAACACAACATTAGACCATGGTTGATTTCCATATCCAACCTTGTTTGGACATGGTTAAACATGGTTGGTTATGATTGACCATGGTTGAAAATGATTAATATTATAAACTCAATGCATTGATATTATAACCTACTGGGATTAATATTAAAACCCCAAGGGATTATGAACCCAAGGGAATAATATTAAACCCAAGGGACTAATATTATAAACCAAACATATATAAATGCTAAGATAAATATTATAAACACTAAAATAAACATGATTGACCATTTTTGACTTTCATATTGAGATATTCCTTATCATAATTTGATGTTGGACCATGGTTGACGATGGTTGACCTCATAATAAAGCATGCTTGAGTGTGGAATAATAAACCCAAACGATTGATATTATAAACCCAAGGGATTAATACTAAAATCCCAAGGGTTGATTCCCATATAGAGATAATCCTTGTCACAATGCAATGTTGGACCATGGTTAACCATGGTTGACCATGACTGATTTTCATATCAAGACAATCTTTGTCACGACACAACATTAGACCATGGTTGAGCATGGTTGATTTCCATATCCATATGGTTTGACCATGGTTGGCTATGACGGACCATGGTTTACCATGATTAATATTTATAAACCCAATCGATTGATATTATGAACCCAAGAATACAAAACCCAGAGATTAATGCTAAAATCCCAAGCGATTATGAAGCCAATGGAAGAAGATTAAACCCAAGAGGCTAATATTATAAACCCAATGTATATAAACCCTAAGATGAATATTATAAAATCTAAAATAAACATTATTGAACATGGTTGATTTTCATATTGAGACAATCCTTATCAAAATGCCATGTTGGACCATGGTTGACTATGGTTAATTTTCATATCCGGATAGGCTTTGTCACAATGCGATGTTGGATCATGGTTGATCATGTCTGATTTTCATATTGAGACAATCCTTATCATAATCCCATGTTGGACCATGGTTAATTTTCATATCTAAACAATCTTTGTCATAATGTGACATTGGACCATGGTTGAACATGGTTGATTTTCATATCAAGACAATTTTTGTCAGAATGCAACGTTCAAACATGTTTGACCACAATTGACCATGGTTGACCATGTTTGTTATATAAAACATATTTGACCATGATCAACCATGGCTCACCATGGTTGACCATGGTTGTTAGTTATTGTCCTTGACTTTTATATGGAGATTATTTTTGTCATAATGCGAGATCCGAGCATGATTGACCATGGTTGACCATGGTTAGTTATGGTTGACCATGATTGATATTATAAACCTAAGGGAAACATAAACCAAGGGGACCAACGCTAAAATCCCAAGGGATTATGAACTGAAGGCAATAATATTAAACCCAAGGGATTAATATTATAAACCCAATATTAGTAAACCTTAATAAAAATATTACAAACACTAAAATAAACATGGTTTATTTTCATGGCGAGACAATCCTTTTCACAATGTGATATTCAACCATAGTTTAACATGGTTGGCTATGAGTGGCAATGGTTGGCCATGATTGATATTATAAACCTAAGAGAATAATAAACCCAAGGGATTGATATTATAAAACCAAAGTAATAATAAACCCAAGGGATTAATACTAAAACCCCAAGGGATTTTGAACCAAAGGGAATAATATTAAACCCAAGGTATGAAAACCCTTAGATAAATATTAAAAATAGTAAAATAAACAGGGTTGAGCACAATTGATTTTCATATTGAGAGAATCCTTGTCACAATGCGATGTTGGACAATGGTTGATCATCGTCAAACATAGTTGTTTATTCTTGACCATTGTTGAATAAAATTAAACCCTAGGAATATGAACCCTTATATCAATAAACTGAAAGGATTGATATTATAAACTCAAGGGAATAATAAACCTAAGTGATGAAAATTATAAACCTAATGCATATAGACCCTAACAAGACTATTATAAACCCTAGAAAAAACATGGTTGATCATTGTTGATTTCCATATCAGATTAATATATTGTGATATTGACATAATCATAAATGGTTGGAGAAATATTTAACCCTTAATATTGGTGTTTTATAAAACCATGGGATTACAAACCTAAGGCATTAATATTATAAAACCAAATGATTAGTAAATGCGCAGGATCAATATACCCAAGGAATCAATAAACCCAACGAACTAATATTAAAAACCCAAATGATTATTAAACCTTAGGAATTAATATTTTAAGTTGAGGGGATTAATAAAACCAAGGGATTAAATTATAAACCAAATGAATTATTAATATTATAAACTTGAAGAACGAGAAAACCTAACCACTTGATATTAGAAACCCAAGGAATGGATAAACCCAAGGGAAAAATATTAGAAACCCAAGGGATAGAAAATTGCAAGGGATCAATATTAAAAACATAAAGGATTAACAAAGCTTATGAATTAATGCTTTAAACCCAAAGGATTGATAAACCCACATGACTATGAATATGATAAACCCAAGGGATCAATAAACCCTAGGGAGAGTTAATATTATAAACCCAACAGGTTAATAAACTTAAGGGATAAACATTATAAACCTAAGGAATTAATATTACACCTTAGGAGTATTATTTAAACCTTAATATTGGGGATTAATAAACCCAAGGGACTAAATGATAAATCCAAGGAATTATTAATATTATAAACTTAAAGGAAAAATAAACCTAAGAATTTAATATTATAAACCCAAGGAAATAGTAGACCTAACGAAATAATATTATAAACACAAAGGATTAATAAATCCAAGCAGTTAATAAACCCGAGGAATCAATAAACCCAACAAACCAATATAAAAACTGAAAAGAGTAATAAACCCTAAGAATTAATATTTTAAACTCAAAGGATTAATAAACCAAAGGGATTATTAAAATTACAAACCCAAAAGAAAAAAATCATAAACCCAAGGGACCAAAAAATGGAAGGGATCAATATTAAAAACAGAAAGGATTGACATTTTAAACCCAATGGATTAATATTATAAATCCAAGTTGTTTAAACCCCACAATAAATATTACAAATCGAAAAATAAATATCAATAACCATCCTTAACCATTGTTGATTTTCATATTGAGACAAAATAGACATTGTTTATTTCATGGTGAGATAATCCTTGTCACAATGTGACATTCAACCACGGTTGATCATGGTTGGCTATGATTGAAAATGGTTGATCATGATTAACATTATAAACCTAAGAGAATAATAAATCCAAGGGATAGATATTATAAAAACAAAGGAATAATAAACTCAAGGGATTAATACTAAAACCCCAAGGGATTTTGAACACAAGGGAATAATATTAAACCCAAGGGAGTAATATTATAAATCCAAGGTATAAAAACCCTTAGATAAATATTAAAAATACTAAAATAAACATGGTTGACCACAGTAGATTTTCCTATTGAGACAATCCTTGTCACAATGCAATGTTAGACAATGGTTGATCATTGTCGAATATGGTTGTTTATTGTTGACCATTGTTGAATAATATTAAACCCTATGAATATGAACCCTTAGATAAATAAATCGAAAGGATTGATAGTATAAACCTAAGGGAATAATAAACCTAAGGGATAAAAATTATAAACCCAACGCATATAAACCCTAACATGACTATTATAAACCCTAAAATAAACATGGTTGACCATGGTTGATTTCCATATTAGATTAATCTATTGTGATATTGACATGATCATAAATAGTTGGACAAATATTTAACCCTTAATATTGGGATTTTGTAAAACCAAGGGATTATTAATATTACAAATACAGGAGATCAATAAACCCAAGGCATTATTAATATTACTAACTAATGGGTCCAACCCCCTTGTCACACTTACCAACGTTAATAAAAGGATTATGAATGAATTTAAATGATGGGCAGTTTGATTAAATGTGATATTTGTTCATTTGACGGTTGATTACAATGATTTAATATTGATTTTGGTTCCGAAACTTATGATTTGTACCTGTGCTAATGCTTATTGGACAAGTGTCCACTCCTTGAAAACTTCACTCCCGCTTTGGTAAGAGGTCCTCAAAACCTATCTCTCGGTCATTTTGCTCGTCGAGCTGTTGAGGTTGAGGGTTTTGAAATATGGTTCTTCTGTGCATTTCTCTCTGTAAGATATTATGCTGCCTCTGGTATTCTGGCTTGACTCTTGACTTGGAAACTTGTTTGGCTTCTCCGTCTAGTAAGGGACTCTTATTTGACACTAGTTTTTCCTTTGTTTGTTTCTCTATCTGGCGCTTAATCTCTCTGCTAAGTTATGGAAAATAGCTCACTTGTTAGGATTTGGACCTTTTCTGTGTACAAGGTTGATACTAGTTATTTAGCTGGGCTATGCGACTGCTCTTGTCTTGACTTCTTCTGTGCAACTGTTTGTTGAGTTCTTTGGTTACATTTCTCTATTTCGTGGACAGGTTGCGGTCTCAGGGTCTTCGGCCTTGGCTTCTTCTGCAATTTCAAGGTAAGTCTTCATTCCCTGCTATTAGTTCCTTCTCCTCTTCACGTTGTTTAATTGATGCACTTGCTCCTTCATGAGCAGAGCAACCCTTGGTGACTACAATGTAGGTGCCCTATCTTTGTAAGGTAAGTTCGAACCCTTGTCTCGTTATTTTCTTTCAATCTCTTATTTCTCTGCCACAGAGTACTCACAAATTTATGTTTGTGTTTGTCATTACAGGTGGTTTCGTTCTGGAGGGTTTTGACTTCGGCTCCTTGGCGTACTGGCTAGACCCGAGTAGGGTCATTCCATGTCATCTTGTAACTTGTTTTAAGTTCACCATAGGCTAGGGTTACTATAGCTTGTTTTGATGACTTATGACCAACCGACAGTATGTAGTCGAGGTTCACTAGACTTGCACTGTTTCTTTTATGGGTAGTTGCTGTAGGTTTGAAATACGGCTAGGGTTTCTAAACCCATCTGCTATGATAAACTCATTGAAACTTGTACAACGTTATTGCATTGACTATATGTATATTTGAACAGAGGTTTTCTGACTGTATGTATTAGAACAAAGGTTCTGTGATTATTTTGTAAATAAAATAGAGAGGGTTTGTTCTTCAGAAATACCTATGTTTCTTGTTTTCCTTTACTATTTGAAATGCATGTGACATTTCTCTTTCTTTGATGCTCATAATGAATAAAACATCCAAGATTCATCTGTGCTCTTTTGTTTGACAAATTCTGGAACTGTATGCCCTCCTTTCTACAACGTACTCCGTAGTTGTGTTTGCAAGTTTGCTTTGATTTATTGACCTACTTTAATCCATACAAATAGAACCATATATGTGTACATGCTTGTGGAATAAAAAGAAAAATAGAGAATGTGCTTTCCCTGTATCAGGCAATTTAACAGGATGATAGACAGTTATAGGATATTAGAAAATAGTTTGTGTGCTCAAAGATATTTTATATTTCTTCTTCTCAAAAAGTCAAACCTCTTATAATTGCATTCTGTCTCTTTTCAATAATTGTCTTAAAACTGTTTTCTCCTAACTGCTGTTGGTTACATTTTTTAGTTCAAAATTTGTTTATTGTCCTACGTTACAACTTGTAAAAGTTGAAATGAAAATAAAAATAATTACTTGCAATAGTTTGACTAATTAATCCTCTACCTTCCTAAATACTGTTCTTTACTAAATTAAAATAACACAAAAAAAACTACAATGTTCACTTAGCAATTTCCTTCTCAGTCCTCTCAGAGACCAAATAGCCTTCTGTCATGATGACCCATCTGCTAGATGCTCCTGCATCAGGCTCCCGGGGTAAGAAAAAGTCATGGCTCCGTTCCATGAGCTCCTCCACATAATAACATGTCTTCTATATCTGCGCCGCGTCAAGCCATGAACTATCCTCGATTGGACGGTTCTTCCACTTGACAAGGTATTGCAGATACTCCTTCCTGCAAGTCCTCTTGGCCACCTGTGTGTCGAGAATCTTCACGATCTCATGGGGTCGAGCCGAAGGCATGTGCCTCATCCAAGAACTGTCTCCAACTTGGGTGTCCCATTTTGGCCGTACCACATTGTCATCTTCCAGGTTGGTAGTATATGGGAACAGGTCTGCCACGTTGAAAATAGGTGATATGCCTATATCCGGTGGCAGATGTATCTCATAAGCGTTGGCTGAGAACTTACGCAAAATCTTACAGAGACCAATCTTTTTGAATTTCGGCTTGTTATATGTGCCCTTAGGAAACCGTTCTTTGCGTAAGTGTGCAAGGAATTCATCACCTACATTGAATTATACTTCTCATCGCTTTAGATCTACCTGTTTTTTGTATTTCTGAATGCAGTCCTGCAACTTTGATTTTACCTATTCGTGTAGTTCATTCATCGCTTCGGAAAAATCTTCCCCATCAACACTTCTCTTCTCCAACTTTCCCAGATCCCGCAACTCATGTATTCCGCGAGGATGCATGTCGTACACGATCTGAAATGGACTGTATCCGGTGCTACAGTTTGGTGAATCATTATAAGTGAATTCTGCCTAAGCGAGTGCACGATCCCATAACCGTGAATTTTCCCCAGTCAAGCTCCGTAACAAGTTCCCCAAACTCCTGTTCCCCACTTTCGTTTGTCCATCAGTCTGCAGATGGTATGCAGAGCTAAAGTTCAATTGTGTGTCTGAATTCTTCCACAGGGTGTGCCAAAAGTGTCCCATGAATTTTATGTCCCTGTCAGAAATAATAGATCTGGGTAGGCCGTGTAATCTAACAATCTCCGTGAAAAATAGGTGAGCTACGTGAGTGGCATCACTAGTTTTTCGACAAGGGATGAAATGCGACATTTTCGAGAACCTATCTACCACCACCATCACTGAGTCATAACCTCACTGTGTTCTAGGCAGTCCTAAGACAAATTCAATGCTGACTGAGTCCCATGGTCTACTTGGAATAGTCAGTGGTGTGTAAAGTCCAGTGTTTTGACTATGTCCTTTCACCAATTGTCAGATTTTACATCTACTCACATATCACTGCACATCCCTTCGCATTCTTGGCTAGTAATAGAAGTGTCCGAGCTGATCCAAAGTATTGTCTGTGCCGAAATGTCTAACTAGACCTCCACTATGCTTCTCTTGTATAATATTTTCTCTCATCGAATAATCAGGAATACATAACTGTCCCCCTCTAAACAGTAGCTCCTCCTGCAAGTTGTAGTCCAACCATGGACTTTTGTTCCTCAACACGAGATTTTGACAGGCTTCATAAGCCTCTTTGAAATCTGTGTCGATCTGATACAAGTCTTTCAAATGCTCGAAATCCAACACTTGTATCGTACTTTCCTGTAAGAGCAAGGCTCTTCTGCTCAATGCATCTGCCACCTTGTTGGCCTACCCGCTGATGTGTTTCAACACAAAGGTGAAACTCTACAAATACTCAAACCATTTGGCATGCTTGTGGTTCAATTTATGTTGTTGCATTACATATTGCAATGCTGAATTATCAGAAAATAACACAAATTCACTCCCCAACAGGTAGTGTCTCCAATGCTTCAGAGCTTGGACGACAACATAAAATTCCTTGTCATAGGAGGAATACTTCTACCTTCTTTTGTTCAACTTCTCGCTGAAAAATTAAATAGGTTTGTCTACTTGGTCGAGTACAGTGCCAATAGCTGTACCACTTGCATCGCAAGGAACCTGGAAAAGCTTATTAAAATTTGGTAACCTTAAAATTGGCCTTTTTGTAATTTTCTTCTTTAGGAGCTGAAAGCTTTCCTCTGCTACCTTAGTCCAACAAAAAGGCTGACTGGCCTTTTTAATAGTGTCCAACATAGGCACGCAGATTTCACTAAAATTTCTTATAAATTTGCGATAAAAACTCACCAACCCACGAAAACTACGTACCTCAAACAAGCTTTTCGGAGATGGCCAGTTAATAATTGCTGCAATCTTTTCTGGGTCCATATTCAACTCGTTTTCTACAATTACAAAGCCCAGATAAACCAGTTCTCTTTGTAGGAAAGTACATTTTTTCAAATTTATCAACAGTTTATTCTGTTGTAATTTCTCTAGCACTCTTCGAACATGTTGAAGGTGCTCCTTTTTAGTCCTGCTGAAAATTAATATGTCATCAAGGTACACTATCACAAACTTGCTAATGAACTCTTTCAGCATTTCGTTCATCAATCTCATAAAAGTACTAGGGGCGTTACTCAAACCGAACAGCATGACCAGCCACTCGTACAACCCTTCATTAGTCGTGAAGGTTGTCTTCCACTCATCTCCTTCCTTGATCCGGATATGATGATAGCCACTCTTCAGATCAATCTTCATGAAGTATGCTACCCCACTTAGGCAGTCCATCATATCATCCATCTGTGGTAGGGGAAACCTGTACCTAATGGTGATTTTGTTGATGGTCCATGAATCCGTGCACATCCGCCATTCTCCTCCTTTCTTGGGAGCGAGAACTATTGGTACTGCACACGGGCTCAAGCTTTTCCTAATCAACCCTTTATCTAGCAACTCTTGCACTTGTTTCCTAATCCCCTCATTATCTTTGGGGCTCATCCGATATGCTGCCTTATTTGGTAGGCTTGCTTCAGGTATAAAGTTGATATGATGACCGATGCCTCTTTTGGGAGGAAATTTGTCTGGCAAATCATCAACTACAATGTCACTAAATTCCTGCAGCATCTCCTGAGTTTCTGCAGGAAAATCAGATATTTTTGTGTGCAACAGTACCGTCTTTGCCCTCCTCACAACAACATAGTTTACTTCACTTTCCTCGATCTGTTTCACAAACTGTTTTCCACCTATTAGCAATGATTTTGTCCCGCTTGCTTCTGTTGTCTCCTCTTCCTTGATGGGTACAAGTGTATGCTTGATTCCATCTTTAACAAACTTGTAGCAGTTCGTTTTCCCATCGTGTACTACCTTCCGATCATACTGCCATGGTCTTCCTAGCAATATGTGACACACATCCATTGGCATAATATCACAGATAACTTTGCCTTTGTACCTGCCAATGTGAAATTCAACCTCACACTATTTGTCAGCCAATAGATGGTGGCCTTTCTACAGCCACAACACCTTGTAAGGGGAGGGGTGCTTAAGTCGCTTCAAACCCAACTTCTCTACCATCTCGGTGGCAACCAAATTATCTGTACTCGCACTGTCAATGATCAACTTGCAGCACTTTCCATGTGATTTGCAAACTGTTCGGAATAGTGCTTTATGTTGGGTCTGTTCAATTGTTTCTTTGGCTGGTTTTAGCAATACTTTGTTCAGAACTAAGGCCTCCCCTATTTTTGCTACATTTTCTGCTTCTTGGGGCAGTGCCTCTGCTGCCTCAAGCTGTGCAACAAACGTTCCTCTCTGGCCAACTTGTTCTGCTTTAGGGCATTCAAACGATCTGTGCCCCCACTTGTGGCACTTGTAGCACTGATAATTGGCTCCTCTACCTCGGCCATTCCCGCTTCCTCACTGATATGACCTGCCACCTCTAGTGTTGTCTCCTTTTTCTGCTATTCCTAAAGCCTTAGAGCTGTTACCATCTTCGCTATTACTGGTAGTTCGTCCTCTTCCATAGGACTGTCCTTGTCCTCTGTTGGTTCCTCGTCCTCTCCTAGCATTTTGTTTTCTAGTAATCTTTTCCTTAGCCTTCACAGCACTCTGATAGGCTTCTTCTATATTTCTTGGGGAAAGAATGTTGATTTCATCCAGTATTTCCAGTCTCAAACCATTTACGTATCTTGTTGTCTTCTCTGGGGTGTCACTGGTATAACCAGCTCTCAAGTTCACCCGGTAGAATTCTTCTGTATACTCCCTCACCATCATTCCTTTTTTTCTTAAATTATGCACTTGGTGATATAGTGCAACCTGGTAATTCTTAGGCAGAAATCTCCCTTTCAATTTGGCCACCATCCTCGACCACTTCTTTATCGGTAACTTGTTCATCCTTCTTCTCTTGGCTTGGAAATTCTCCCACCACAGGGCTGTGTTTCCTTTCAACTTTGTTGCAGCGAATTTGACTCTCCGGTCCTTGCTAACCTCTTCACTTTCAAAATACTTGTCCAACTCACTCAACCAATCCAACAAAACTTTTGTGGACAGGCTGCCATCATAATTAGGAATCTCCGGTTTGGGCTTGCTGCTGGCCAACATAACCGACCTCAACAACCTCATCTCTGGCCCTTCCTCACCTGATTCGTCTGTTGTAACTGTGGCTTCTTCCTCACTCTCATCTCCTATTTCTGGATCCCTTCTCCTTCTTGCTTCCACTGCCTCCAAACGAGAAGTAAGGATCCTTATTTCTTACCTTAGTCCTTCATCTGTTGCTTTATGCACAACTCTCCCATATCCTCGTCTTCCAACTTCCATATACTGGCACTTTAAATTTCCTGCTCTGATACCACTTGATGGGTCCAACCCCCTTGTCACACTTACCAACGTTAATAAAAGGATTATGAATGAATTTAAATGATGGGCAGTTTGATTAAATGTGATATTTGTTCATTCGGTGGTTTATTACAATGATTTAATATTGATTTGGGTTCCAACACTTATGATTTGTACCCACACTAATGGTTATTGGACAAGTGTCCACTCCTCGAAAACTTCAGTCCCGCTTTGGTAAGAGGTCCCCTATCTCCCGATAATTTTTCTCGTCGAGCTATTAAGGTTGAGGGTTCTACAATATGGTTCTTCTGTGTGATTTTCTCTGTAAAATATTACAATGCCTCTGGTATTCTGGCTCAGCTCTTGACCTGGAAACTTGTTTGGCTTCTCCATCTAGTAAGGGACTCTTATTTGACACTGGTTTTTCCTTTGTTTGTTTCTCTATCTGGCACTTAATCTCTCTGCTGAGTTATGGACAATAGCTTACTTGTCAGTATTTGGACCTTTTTTGTGTACAAGGTTGATACTAGTTATTTAGTTGGGCTATGCGACTGCTCTTGTCTTGACTTCTTCTGTGCAACTGTTCGTTGAGTTCTCTGGTTACATTTCTTGGTTTTGTGGACAGGTTGTGGTCTCAGGGTCTTCGGCCTTGGCTTCTTCCATAATGTCAAGGTAAGTCTTCGTTCCCTGCTATCATTTTCTTCTCCTCTTCACGCTGTTTAACTGACGCACTTGCTCCTTTGTGAGCAGAGTGACCCTTGGTGACTGCAATGTAGGTGCCCTGTCTCTGTAGGGTAAGTTCAAACCCTTGTCTAATTATTTTCTTTCAGTCTCTTCTTTCTCTGCCATAGAATACTCACAAATTTCTGTTGGTGTTTTTCGTTGCAGGTGGTTTCGTTCTGGATGGTTTTGACTTCAGCTGCTTAGCATGCTGGCTAGACCCAAGTAGGGTCGTTCCCTGTCATATTGTAACTTGTTTTAAGTTCACCATAGGCTAGGGTTACTGTAGCTTGTTGTGATGACTTATGATCGACCGACAGTATGTAGTCGAGGTCCACTAGACTTGCACTATTTCTTTTATGGGTAGTTGTTGTACGTTTGAAATACGGCTAGGGTTTCTAAACCCGTTTGTTATGATAAACTCATTGAAACTTGTACAATGTTATTGCATGGACTATATGTATATTTGAATAGAGGTTTTGTGACTGTATGTATTAGAATAGAGGTTCTGTGATTATTTCGTAAATAAAACAAAGAGGGTTTGTTCTTCAAAAATACCTCTGTGACTTGTTTGCCTTTACTGTTCGAAATGCATTGCGACCTTTCTCTATCTTTGATGCTCGTAATGAATAAAACATCCAGGATTTCTCTGCACTCTTTTGTTTGACAAATTCCGGAACTATATGCCCTCGTTTCTTCAATGTACTCCGTAGTTGTGTTTGCAACTTTTCTTTGATTTATTGACCTACTTTAATCCATACAAATAGAACCATATATGTGTACATGCTTGTGGAATAAAAAGAAAAACAGAGAATGTGCTTTCCCTGTATCAGGCAATTTAACAGGATGATAGACAGTTACAGGATATTAGAAAATAGTTTGTGTGCTCAGAGATATTTTATATTTCTTCTTCTGAAAAAGTCGAACCTCTTTCAATTGCATTCTGTCTCTTTTCAATAATTGCCTTGAAACTGTTCTCTCCTAACTGATGTTGGTTACATTTTTTAGTTCAAAAACTGTTTATTGTCCTACATTGCAACTTGTAAAAGTTAACATGAAAATAAAAGTAATTAGTTGCAACAGTTTGACTAATTAATCCTCTACCTTCCTAAATACTGTTCTTTTCTAAATTAAAATAACACAAAAAAAAACAACTACAGTGTTCACTTAGCAATTTCCTTCTCAATCCTCTCAGAGACCAAACAACCTTCTGTCATGATGACCTATCAGCTAGATGCTTCTGCATCACTAACCCAAGGCATTAATATTATAAAATCAAATGATTAATAATTGCAAGGGATCAATATACCCAAGGAATCAATAAACCGAACGAGCTAATATTAAAAACCCAAACGATTAATAAACCTTAGGAATTAATATTTTAAGCTTAGTTGATTAATAAAAACAAGGGATTAAATGATAAACCAAAGTAATTATTAATATTAATAACTTGAAGAATGTAAAAACCCAAGCATTTGATATTATAAACCCAAGGAATTAATAAACCCAAGGAAAAATATTAGAAACCCAAGGGATAAAAAATTGCAAGGGATCAATATTAAGAACATAAGGGATTAATAAAGCATAGGAATTAATATTTTAAACCCAAAGGATTGATCAACCCACATGACTATGAATATTATAAACCTAAGGGATTAATAAACCCTGGGGATTGCTAATACTATAAAACCAACAGGTTAATAAATTGAATGAATAAACATTGTAAATGTAAGGGATTAATATTAAACCTTAGGACTATTATTCAAACCATAATATTGGGGATTAATAAACCCGAGGGATTGAATGATAAACCTAAGGAATTACTAATATTATAAACTTAGAGAACAAATAAACCTAATCATTTAATATTATAAACCCAAGGAAATAGTAAACCGAAGGGAAATAGTAAACCCAACAAAATAATATTGTAAACACAAAGGATTAATAAATCCAAGCGATTAATAAACACGAGGAATTAATAAACATAACAAACCAATACAAAAAACAAAGAGATTAATAATCCCTAAGAATTAATATTTTAAACTCAAGGGACTAATAAACCAAAGGGACTATTAATATTATAAACCCAAGGAACTCATAAACCCAACCATTTAATATTATAAACCCAATTAATTAGTGAATCCAAGGGATAAATATTAAAAACCTAAGGGATCAAGAAGCAAAAGGGATCGATATTACAAACACAAGAGATTCATAAAGCCTAGGAATTAATATTCTAAAAACGAAGGATTGATAAAGTCGCATGATTATTAATATGATAAACCCAAGCGATCAATAAACCTTAGAGATTGTTAGTGTTATAAACCCAAAGAATAAATAAACTAAATGCATAAACATTATAAACCTAACTGATTAAACCCTTAATATTGGGGTTTAATAGACCAAAGGAATTATTATTATTATAAATCCAAGGGATTATTAATATTATAAATAAAAGGGATGAATAAACCCAATGAATTTTTAATTTTATAAACCCAAGGCACTAATATTATAGAAACAAATAATCAATAAACCCAAGAAATCAATAAACCCAAGGAATAAATAAACCCAACAAACTAATATTAAAAGCCTAAATGATTAATAAACCCAAAGGATAATATGATAGACCAAAGGAATTATTAGTATTACAAACTCAAAGACCAAATAAACCCAAGAGAAAAATATTATAAACCTAAGGGATCATAAAATGCAAGGGATCAATATTAAAAATAGAAAGGATTAATATTCTAACCCCAATGGATTAATATTATAAATCCAAGTTGTTTAAACCCCACGATAAATATTGTAAATCGAAAAATAAATATCAATGACCATCCTTAACCATCATTGATTTTCATATTGAGACAATCTTTTTTACAATGCAACGTTGGACCATGGTTGACCATGATTCACCATGGTTGATTATGTTTTTCATCTCAAGACAATCTTCATTATAATGCAACGTTCAACAATGCTCACGATGATTGGTTTTGAAAATGAGAGAATGTATGTCATATTAAATATTTTAAAACCCCTAAGCCCTAAATCCATGGTATCAATATTATAAACGTAAATAATGCTATAACACAAAACAATAATAATAAACAAAAACCACCACCAATATAAGAAACACATTGTAAACCATTAAGACATCAATACATAAAATTAATATGAATACATTAATAATAAATAATACACTATAAAGCATTAAAACATGATAAATCATCATCACATTAATAATAATTGTTAAACACACATATGGCAACAACATAATATGAAAGATAAATATGACAGTTCATTTAATATTAACAAATGATATACATTTATAGTACATGGTGTGACCCTTCGATTCATATTCCAAGTGGTCTCTTGGACTCCTTTTGGCTGTTCAGCTTCCACACCAACCCTTAGAGGATTAGGTGTCCAACATTGCCCCCTTAATCTGAAGGGTTATGTACGAGTCCAAGAAGAGAGATGTAATAAAAAATGCACAAAAAATGCATGGCAACACTAGGTTGAATGTGCTCTCTGAAATGTTGGTATAAAGGGCGGTGGTTTAAGGATGACCACCAACACTGGAACGCTTAGTGCAGTTCCCAGAACTCTTCCAAATCTGACATGAAGCTCAAGTCTTTTTCTGGAGGAACTGCTCCTAATGTTTTGAAGAGGGAAACCTTCAACCATGAAAGGGAGGTCTCACCCCACATAAAAGGGAGAATCTCAACCTGAAAAGGGAGGTCTCAGCCTGTGATGGTTTAAAGATTACCAACAGCTCTGGAATTCTTAATGCAATTCCTGGAACTCTTCCGAAACTGGCAAGAAGTTGAATTCTTCTGCTAGAGGAAGTGTCCCAAATTCTTTGAAGAGGCATTAGCAACTGAAGGCATGCTCAGGGGAATCTTTGTCTCTGGCTACAACCCTGAAACTGGTGTGGTAGGTTGTGGCTCAGGCTCACTTGATGTGGCTTTGAAGCATGTAGATGACCATCATTTCCCCCCCTGTCAAATACAAGGTGAGATGATGGAGAAAACTCAACTGCAAGACTGTTCAATACTCTAGAACAAGTTTTGACATGTGACTGGAATATCCTCTTGGCTATTGATGCCCATTACCAAAAAGCGATCCATCCAAGATGAATCTTTGTTCCTGCAGGAGGTTTGCTTTTGAAGCATATGTTTGAAGAATGATTGGTTTTATGACAATGCTTACATTGATGAATATCAAAACAGTGATCTTTGAGATGGCCAACTCGGTCACAGTTTTGGTATTTCACAATCTGTTGTTGTGGAAGAGGGGCAGAGTCTAGAACAACTGAAGGTGAACTGTCATGAAGGAATCCAACACTCTGAAACTGAATGGGCTTTGAGTAATTTGGAATATGAAAGGACACATCCTTGTCATATCCAAGACCATTTTTGTGCTTTTTGTGGACAAGCTCTTCCCAAGGTCTGATGATGGGCTTGGGAAGTGCAGACTGAATTTCTGCATTTGCATGTACAACTGCTGCTTCAGTGGGTACTAGATCTGAATGAACTATAACATTATTGACTTGCTGCTGATGGGTTGCTATTTCAATGTTCTAAACAGTAACAGATTCATAATGATGACTCCATTGTTGTAATTCTACTTGTTGTAGCTGAGATTCAAGCTGCAAAATTTCAATCTTGTAATGTACATCTTGTAAACAACTGTAAATATCGGTGAGAAAATCCTTGCTGATTTTGATTGTATTATCCATAGTAGAAAGTATTAGATTGTCTAGTAAGTCTAATATTGCACCAATTGGAGCCATTTTTAACCTCAAAAAATATAGTAAAATAATGAGGACCTCAATGCACTCAAAACTCTAATACAATTCCAAGACAAAGAAGCTCTCAATAGTCTCCAATCTCCAAATTAGTTCAAATATCCAAAACCCCACATGCTATAACTCTTCTGCTAAACTAAACATGATGTTCATAAATAATAATTTCACCACACAAGATATTGGTTGCACCAATCCTTTCCCAGTCTAGCCCAATTTTTTCACAGTTATGTTGATGCAAAATGAGCAACAATCATAGGATTTTAAGAGAGAAATATCTTAATATATAAAGCCTGATAAAAAGAGAAAGGGAACAATGCTTCTAACTATGGATTCAAAACCTCCATTGATGCAATGAAAATGGGAAAAGCGGCATTTGTGATTTTTGTGGCGTTCCTAACAGTTCTAAGTGACAGGCTTCACTGAATTCCACAATCACATATATTAATGGAGGACAATCTCTTTCATCAGTTGAAGATTCAGATCTCAGTAGAACTTGGTATGATGATACACCATATATTTTTGGAGCTGGTAATGGGATAACTATTTCTGCTAATCGCAAGATCAGTATGCTATACTCTGACAGTGTGCCACCATATATTGTACCGCCAAAAGTTTATTCCATGGGTCCAGTGAACAATGTTAACTAGGAGTTTCAATGCGCAAAGGCTGCTGGAGATTAGTCAACACAAATATTCAATATAATGGGTAGAGAATAAAATTCTCAGTGGAATTTGAATGGACATCCTGAAATCTATAAACACATCCTATTTACACCTTCTCTTTATAATTTATTTATAAACACCCTAGTGTACTTAATCGCTGCATCCCCTTTCCTATGTTTGAATTCCCAATACTTATAGATGAATTCTTTCGCTATGGATCACATGGAAGGAAAACATGCCCCTGCACCTTTGGCACATCCCTCTCATGTTGGCTCTGGTGACACACACTATGCGAGGAGGTAATTATGATAGCATATACCAAAATGGAAACAATACCAAAATAGGCCACTAGTTTGAAGCAGAGACAATGTTATACAACGTGTCCTTGATATTGGAACTGGGAATGGACTATTCCCTTATGCACTTGCAAAGCAAGGATATTCAGACTTGATTGGAATGGATTACAGTGAAGTGGTCGTGGAATTGGTTAGAAATCTTGTTGTTCGGGATGGATTTACCAATATCAACTTCCTGGCAGATGATATATTGGAATCCAAATTATAGAGACAGTTTAGACTTGTCAATGATAATGGGACTTTATATGCAATTGGATTTCATCTTGATGGTGTAGTTAAAAGGATTATGTATTGGGGTTCTATTTCAAAGCTCATGTCTCCTGGTGGTTTACTAGTTAAAGTATGGAAAAAGTATCGAAGAGCAGTGGTATGGGAGCAACGATAAGACTATGGGATGTCATACCATGGGAGTATGAGAGCAGCGTATGGACCGAGGACCACCGTATGCATATCACGCCATCAGCTTTCTCATTTCACTCCATAGTCGGCCTTCAATCACTATACCTCACGTGAACAAAATTGTTTTTTTCTCAATGAAGTAGCATATTGGTCACTGGATCAAATCAGTTGGAAGGTCGAAATCTGGGTTTTCTTCTTGATAAAATTGGGATTGTTGTCTCAATGAGAATGGAAGCTACCATGGCTCAGGTTGCTTGATAAAATTGGGATCGTTGTCCCAATGTCAATGGCAATAATAATAGCAGCAATGGAGTGAATTCTTCCCATTCTTCCTCTCAAGCACCCAATTACATATTTCTATATGGAGACTCAAGCCCTGATTCTCCCAACAATACACAGAGCCTTCTGGTGTTGTAGATCAAGCGAGCCTGGCTACTTGGTAGCCCCCTGTATTAATTTAGTAAAGGAGGTGTCAGGCGTGCTGCAGTTAAATTGGACGAGTCTGGACATGCTGTTTCTACAAATGATTCTATGAGTATAACAAGGTTGTTGAATGAATTTGAACGAAGAGAATATTTTCCTAATATTTATGAGAGAGATATAGTGGAGGTTATCTCTTAGAGGGGCAAGCACTTGCAGTCTTATATTTACCACCAACCAGATGTGAATCCATCAAATTGAATACCAACTGGTGATTGGCTGCGGTAGTGATGCAATACAGTGAAGATAGGCAACAGCGCTGAAAGGCCCAAAAAATGCCTCGAGTGTGCATTAATGATTCTACTGGATTCCTCCAATATACCAAGCATTACACCAGCTGTTACACCATATTATCATGCAGAGGGCAAAGAACTCAAGAATATGGCAAATTGCAAGAAATGCAGGACAAAGTTCTGAAAACAATGGCAGAAGGGAGTTACAATACAGAAAATTAATTTAAGACCTGCGCACCTAGGTATGAGGGAAAGATGTCAATTTCTCTATATCAGGAAAATGGGAAAAGCTACAGGACAAGCATGCACAGAAGGGCCACAAAAACAAGTGGCTCACAGTTGAGTAGGGCAGGAGATTTTCTGCACTAATACCATGTTAAACACACATATGGTAGCACCATAATATGAAAGATAAACAGGAGAGTTCATTTATTATTAACAAATGATATACATTTGTAGTACATGGTGTCACCCTTGGATTCATATTCCAAGTGGTCCCTTGGACCCCTTTTGGTTGTTCAACTTCCACACCAACCCTTAGAGGATTAGGTGTCCAACAATAACACATTTATATCAGTACATTATAAACAATAAATAAATTTTAAGCCATAAATACATTAATATCAATACATGAATGTATTAGTAGTATAAATCTTAAGAATATTGATATAAATAGCAAGAACATGAAATCCCAACAATAATATTATAAACGTCAGCAATATTTTCATTTATGAAAGACATGAACAAAGTGAAGGGACCCACACAAAAGACCAAAACAATTACAAATGAAAGAGAAAAAAATAAAATAGTAACATTGCCATTGGAGCAGAGGAACGTAAATGAAAAAGGAACATCTAAATTGCACACATTGGATTTAAAGAAGAACAACATAATAGGACATTTTAAGATGAGAGATATACAATTTTCTACATAACAACAACAATGAGAAAAAATTTCAATTTCACCAACATTGCAACCACAGAAAGAACATTGATTCTTAACATAGAATTTTTGTTTTCTTTACATCAAACAATTCCACTACAAAATTGAACTTGGAACACTCCATCAAAATTCATATATTGAATAGCCTCTTCCAAAACACAACTAGACTAATGACAAAAGCAACACCAATTCAAATCAACAGGATATTGATCACGATACTTAACAATTTCCAACCAATTCCTTCTTGCTCCCCTCCCAGACTCCCTCTGGTGCACATGTAACAAGTATTTTACATGTGTTTTTGTTTCATCCAGCACATGAAGATTCTCACCAATAAAAGCAGGATGGAACTCATGTTTTCTATCAAACTTGTTCTGAAGATACAAAATAAAAATTATCGCTCCAGCAATATTGCACAATATTTTGGAATAATAGATGACATCATTATTGTCCATATCTGCATTTGAAAGATAGAAAAAACAAAAGAAAAATCAATAAAGACATGCAAAAATAAATAAGCATTCACATATATAGATATATATACATAAAATATAACACCCCATTTTCATTCATGTTAAAAAACTTAATCTTATAATGTTACATGAAATAAAACAATCTAGTGTTACATGAACAAAATGATATAAAATTTTCTACAAATATAAGCCTCATTTCACAATACAATAGAAAAAACCATGGCCATATTCAAAAAATAAATATTGGCCATGGTGATGGCCAATATTCAAAACCTCCATTTTTGCATTTCATGATGTAATATGAATCCACAATATTAATATCGATATGAAGAAATTATAAAATTGATTTTAAATTATTGGTTGATATAACTCGTTGTTTGTGTCTGAATGGTCTATTGAAAAGAAAATAACAATAACCACTTTAAAAAAATAAGTAAATTGACCAACATGAAAATCAATGTAAACAACTTTCTCAAATATTACCATGAATATGATGAATGCATTAATCTCATAAATATATGAAAATGATTATTCTATTAAAAGTAAATCAAGAGGACAATAAAAGAAATTCAAAAAACATATTATAAAAAATGTCACAATGTTATTAGTTGTATGTCATAGCGATATGGACTTCAAGCGCTCCTCTTCTTTCTTCCTAATTGTAACATATGCACTATCTTTCATCTTGGCATAACATTGGAAATAGAGTGCAATGCATAAACCATCTATTGATTTCACTCTTGATATGGCTGTGAAGGTAAGGTATTTCTACTCTTTATTCTCGATATCAACTAACACTCGTTCTAAAGTTAATCCCTATGACTTGTCGAATGTAAAAAGCCATGACATCTTCAAAGGAATTTATTTTTGATTTCCTCTTATCATTGCTATGATAGACACAATGTTTGGATTTCTTGCATCAAATTAGAACACCAACATACTTATCAAAAACAACAATTGTGAACATTGGAAGTTGAGATGGCTTAGAGGTAGGCGTATAAAATATATCCTTAACATAACCAAGTGCACCATTCACCAAGCCAACTTCAACCCACAAATTGCATGTCAACATAACACGCTGACCATGACACAACAAAGCTTCATGGTCCAATTGATCATCATCAACACCAATGATCTGTGAATGCCTTGAATGCTCAATAATACATCATTGAATTGGAGAATTTAATGATTTTAACATATGCCTATTATGGAAGGAGACCAAATTATTCGCTGGAAACATGTGAACTTCTACATTAAATAAATCTCTTTCTCTAGGATGCAACCTCATATAAACCCCTAACATAAGAAACTCCCAATCTTCAAGAATAGGTTCTACATGTCTTATGTTATTGAGGACTCTATGAAAACAAGGTTGTTTCTCATTATTCCCTTGTTGGTGGAACATTGTGTGAAGAGTGACAACAATCTTGAAATTGTTCCACAAGACTTTCCCTACTATATTACATGCATACAAAGACTTAGCTCTCACAAGAAGTAGCTGGCCAAGGTCACCCACAAGGATGATGGATCTGCCACCAAAAGGAAAATTATTTTCATCTAGAAATGCTTCTTGTAATTGAGCATCTATTTGCATAAACAACCTTCATCCTAGAAATCTCATTTCATCAATCAATATATATTGAAAATATCTCATTTATTCCTGGGATATGGCAAGTGACTTCCCTTGTAGTGGCTACATATATTTAATTGGAATTTTTAGAGCAAAGTGTATTATTTTCTCATGTATATTAAAAGAAGCTATTCATGTTGGGGCAAGAAGAAGCAAAGGGCTTCTTCCATTACTTGAAAAATTAGAAAGAGATTCAAAAATAGAATGGATAAGGAAAGACTTCGTAGTTCCCGCAATGCTCTAAACAATCATAAGAAGAGCTTCACAAATCTCATAGTGCCTTAAAACAATTTCAAAAGGAAGTCGTTGTTTTTCCCACGATGAATCTGGAGATGAAAATGTTCTATTTGAAAGGTCAACAATATCACCCCTTGATTTTTAATTCCTTATAAAATGAATAGCTTCTTCTGCAACATCATCAGAAATAGTTGTACTTTCCCACTCAAAGGATATATCAAAGTCCCTTTGAGCAAGGGTGTGAAGATCAGAAACATTGACATCATTTGGTGGAACCAAGCAAGAGAAAATTTTCCATTCTTGAAAATCATCTTCAAGGTTCATTTATTGGTTAGAAAAATCACCATCTTCTTCATCTTTAATATTGTTGAAAATTGATGGATTTCGATCAACATGCCATGCTCGATATCGGAAATTCCTCCAATTTTCAATGATAATTTCAGTTGAAAGGCCAATTTTTGCATTAATATCACAAAATGGCTTGTACAAGAGAAATTCTATCTAGCAAAAGGTTTCAAATTCATTTGAAGCCTCACTAGGAATAGAATAAAACCATGGCCAAACTCGAACAATAGCATGAAAATCTCTAGGCTTCCATGGATCTTGTTTACGCTTGCTATAAAATGTCCAAGATATTTTTGTTTCTATCAAAGATAGATTTTCAAGGAAAAAATGTTTCTTGCGATAATGTTGAACAAAAGTATTCTGAGATGAACATATGTCACAAAATGGCTTGTACAAGAGAAATTCTATCTAGCAAAAGGTTTCAAATTCATTTGAAGCCTCACTAGGAATAGAATAAAACCATGGCCAAACTCGAACAATAGCATGAAAATCTCTAGGCTTCCATGGATCTTGTTTACGCTTGCTATAAAATGTCCAAGATATTTTTGTTTCTATCAAAGATAGATTTTCAAGGAAAAAATGTTTCTTGCGATAATGTTGAACAAAAGTATTCTGAGATGAACATTGCAAGCCATCCCTTGAGATTTTCCTAAAAACCTTTCTTCCAACATTTAAGGAAACAAATTTCTGAGTAAAAGCAACAAGAGGTAGCATAAGCAATATATGGCACGTTTCTTGTGATCCATGTCATGGTTAACAATCGTTTTTGCAAGAAACCTTATATATGCACATAAAGCATGATTCTCAGAGCCAATAGAATTTTAAATTCTAGTTAACATATCATGATAACTTTCAGACCTTTTTTTGCTTTTGATGCATACTTAGCAATATATTTCAAGACAGCATAGCGAGAAAGCATTGGATGGCAATCAACATTTGCATGCCACATTGTTAGAAGGTCAATGTTATGTACATTAATCCTGGCATCATTTCTTGCTGGCTCATATTTTTTTTCTTCCTTCATCATCTATGAAAAATATCGATTCATCAGAAAGATCCCATGGAGCATTGTACCGACATGTTAGAATAGTGATTTTTTTGCATAAACAAGAATATACACTACACTTTGTGTGCCTTTGGACATGGCTTAAAAATTCTTCATAATCATTATGAGGATTACAAGAGAAAATCTGACTGGAATTCAATAGGAAAGGGTCATCATTGAGGCTTCGTGGAATCATTATGTTGCAATGATGTATGTCACGTGGATTCCATGCAGTTACATATTTGTCAAAGAATCTCTTTGCAAGATGTACATCAGAACCATTTGACCAACCAAGTCTTTCCATGTTAGGAGCTTCCGACCACAAGAAACCATGGATATGTGTTGAACGTCTATGTTTCCACTCATATATGAAGAAAATGAAGATATAATTACTACAAACAATATAAATAGAATCATAATAAAAGTTGACAAAGTATAGAAAATAAATTCAACAACACAAACCTATACCAAAAGTCTTTAGCTTTAAGATATTTTTAGATAACTTCCTCTCAAAAAATATTGAATCTATGGTGCATAAATGTGGCAACAATATGAGGGTATTGGATAACATTTTCAGTCTTCATATGATGCTCATTTAAAGAATGAGAGTGTGAATGTACGAGCATGAGTTTATGCAATTGTGGCCACTTTGTGTCAGTTGCACTCAAAGTAAATAATAAAGATGGACATCCCAACTAAGTAACCATGTTAGTCAATTCAACTCGACACTTAGTCTAGTATGCCCTTGTACCTCTCAAAGAAGAACCAAATCACATAAGATTCTCATCCAACTTATTATCTGGTAAATCAGACAATTGGTGATGCAACTCTTCAATTCTGGTAGGTGAGTTATCATGTAAATGTTTCTTTACAAAAACTGCAGCAGTTGCTTGGCTCCGATGCCACATTATCATGTTCAATAGGTAATATCGAAAGTGAGGATGTTTTCCAAATCATCGATCATAGTACCTAAGAACGTGCACTACATACTCATGAAGTTCAACACTACAAATACGTGGTTGCAACCAATCAGTATCACCAGTGTAGAATAATGTTGGGAATTCCATATATAAGAACCCCTCTGTATTATATTCATTCACTAGAGAGGTTCCAATACTCAGCCATTCTTTGTCTTGAACATGTGAAGTATCAACATTATCAAGAAATGCTTTAGTTTCTTCCACTTCTCTTCATTCATTTGGCAGGCAGGCAACAAACGAAGAAGGATGAGATGGAAAATGCTCAACAAGTGACCCTTCATTGTTAATTGCATTGATCTCATATTCTTCAATATCACAATCAACAAATTTAAGCCTGGAGGAGACATTTTTTGATCTGTCGGGCATAACACTCACTGAATCATAGTCAATTACAACATCTCGATAATATTGATCATGTTCAATTTTGAAAAGAAATGCAGACATCACTCGAGATCTTCTGACATAACATTTATAACATTTAGACTAAGCGACATGTCTCCTCACAATCAGAAAGTCAATATCTTCAACATGTCAGGGAAGACTTTATACAATTGTAGAAATATTTTGAGGAAAATTAATTGTATGACCGCTATACTTATATTTCCCACCTCAAGCATGTATCACTTGAAATATAGGATTCACATGTGGTATTAGCATTTCTTCAACTTGAGTAAGAAATATTAAAATATGAGGTTGCTCACCAGGATCCATGTGTTAGGATATTCTAGCACATAGGAAATAGTTAAGTATAACTTGGTCAAGTGTAGAGTTAGGTAAAGTATGTTTCTTTACTATGTAAATTTGTAACTTACAATCTGACGGTCACGATATGTTCTAGATATGAAGTGATTTGACAGTTCATTCTCTCCTCGGTATTACTGGCACTTGATCCGTGGCTTAACACCCGATTAGTCTATGATATCTATTTAAAGAACATGGAGGGCCATTTGTAAGGTGACCATTCATGAGAGAAACGTATGTAAATTTTCTTTCCTTTATTAATAAATTGCTTGAAGTGGTCGCGTTGGCTCAGGCTATGGACTATTTCCCTCTTTGAGGGTTTTAACCATGTCAAGAATATTGGTGTATTGATTTATGATTTGTTTGTGAGTGGTGTCCTTTGGTGTTCTATATAATGAACTTACCCTGTAAATCCCTACATGGTATAATAGTTATTTGAGGGCTGCATCCGTTGGTGATCCAAATTGGAAGCCGGTACAACTGCATCTGACTTTCGTTTCCTATATATACTATTTCTTACTGCTTTCAGGCTGAGAGGACTGCTTTATTATGTTAGGAGCATCTGTTCTAGTGAGGAAACCATTTCGTTTCACATGAAAAGTTTTCCGATAGCCCTAGCTACATCATTTTTAAGATCTTGATGTATAAACTCTTTATTTGTAGTTTTAGTTATTTATCTCTATTTTTATTTCAGTTTATTTATCTCTTTGTTTTATATTATCAAATCTATACCTTTCATTTCTATGTATGCTCTTTGCCCCGTGACTCTGTGCAATTTAGGCAAATCACAAATAGAAAGGAAGGATTTTTCTCATGCGTATGTTCTTTTCCACCACGCCTTAATGTGATCTCGAAAAATTAGAAACATTGAGGAAAATATTCAGTTTCTGACAAAAGCTAACTTCTGAGTTCAAGCCATAAGGTTTGGTTTTTTTTGTATGTCCGTGATGCATTGTGTCGTTTTTTGTTTTGCAGGTAAAAAAGCTTTTTCAAGTAAGCACGCACCCTAAAGCATTAGTGATCAAAAAAATAAAAAACCTTCATCTTTTCTAAAAATTTCTAACCTTTTAAACTAGCTCACTTGGTCCAAAGTTACTTTATGAGAATAGA
>APFE030896579.1:0-21708 GCA_000404065.3 Pinus taeda | reverse complement strand
ATCATTCACTTCCACACACTCACGCACTTCATCGACATCTTCAACAACTTTTCTTCAAAAAGCCATAAATTCTTCATCGAGAAAAAAAAAAATTCAGAGCAGTTTTTTTTTTAATCGGCCTAATTTTTCAAGATCTTTTCATTGGAACACTTTGTTTCAGCATCTATAGATTCATATTTTACTAAAATGGAATGTCCATGCTAAGTTATTCTTCACAACACCAACTACTTCCAATGGTGTTCCTACATTGTGGATTTACTTAGAAGTAAAGGTCTTTACATAATAGCCTCAGGACAAGAAACTAAACCTAAAGATGAAGGTAAGGTAGCCAAATGGGAAAATAGGCAAGATCAAGCACATGGCTTGATAGGGATGTTTGTTTCTCCAGACCTTAGATTCCATATCACAGAACTTTATACCCCTAATGAAGGAATGAAGCAACTCGCTAAAGTTTTTGGAATTAAAAATGCAATTAGACCCCATCAACTTGAAAATGAGTTTCTTATGTTCGACCCCAATAATTTTTCTTCCATTGAAGATTTTTTGTCCAAGTTCAAGACACTTAACTTCTTTTGGAAGGAGTTAAGGTTAAGAAAGAAGATGGTAGACTTATCTATTCCATTCTTACTAAGTTGGGACCAGCCTACTCTATTCTTGTTTCCACCTTCCATTCTATTAGAGAAGCATTTATTTCTCAAGGACAAGACTACAAGTCCCCCTCTTTTGATTCCTTTTGTGATTATTTAATAAGAGAACAAGAAAAACTCTTACATCTTCGTCTTCTTAATCTTGGAAACTATTCTAAGAAAGCCTTAGATACCTAGTAGCAACCAAATTCAAAGAATCCTAAGAAGCGATATCCTAAAATGATTGATCTTAAACCAAACAAGGGTCCTAAGCAATTTCAGTCAAAAAATAAAAAATCAATTCAACAAAATGATAAGGAAAATAAAAACAAAGGGGAGAATACTAATAGACATTGCAAATTTTGTAATCAAGGTGGATGCTTAGAATCCAAATGCCTTAAGAAGATGGAAGCCTTAGAAGCAATAATGAATAAGCATAACATCCATTTGGAGCACTCTTCAACTTCAACTTCATATTTAGGAATTTCACTTTCTGCATGTGGTTGTCAAGCATCTTTGTTTGGTTACACACTAAATGTATCTTCTTCTTCTCATTCTCATCAGTGGCTCATTTATTCTGGAGCTTCTTATCACATGGCCAAAAACAAAGCCATGTTTTCTTCTTTAAATGATTTTAACACCAAAAATATATATTGCTGTGATGATAGATCTCTTAGTGTTGTGGGGACTGGAACTATTCATCTACACAATGGTCAATTTAATGATGTATTATGTGTTCCAACCTTATCCTGCAACCTTCTATCTGTATATCAGATAACTAATTCAAGTGAAGGTAAAATCGTTGAATTCTCACCTCATGATGTTGTAACTAAGGACCTAAGAGATCCTAGACAGATTTTAGCTACTGGTATTGTTGATGATTCTACAAGGCTGTATAAGTTTAACAACTTTGGGTCATCAACTCTTTCATCAGTATTTGTTGCTCATAATGATGAAGTGAGAAAACTTTGGCATGATCAATTTGGTCACTTAAACTATCGCTCCCTTCAAAATCTATGTAAAGAAAATATGGTGATATGTCTTCCTATGGTATCTTGCAAAGATGGTGTTTGTTCTGGATGTGTACTCGGAAAACATCATTGGGATAATTTTGAAAAACCTGCCTCTTGGCATGCCTCAACCCCTTTACAGCTTGTGCATAGTGATTTATGTGGTCCACTTCCAGTTGTTTCATTATCTAGCTACAACTATTTCTTAACTTTCATTAATGAGTTCTCCAGATGCACTCAGGTATACTTCTTAAAACTCAAGAGTGAAGTATTTAACATGTTATTGGCTTTTAAGGCCTTTGTTGAGAAACAATATGGACATCAAATTCTTAATCTAAGATCTGATAACTGTGGAGAATATGCTAACAATGAATTCATCATGGAATTCAAATGCAACATACTGTTCCATATACTCCACAACAAAATGGTGTAGCTAAAAGGAAGAATCAAACCTTAAAGGAAATGTCCATTTGTATGCTTCAATCTAAAGGACTTAGTCTTAATTTTTGAGCAAAAGAAATTAACATTGAAAATTACATAGTAAATCACACTCCTACTAAGGTTTTAAAGAAAATCACTCCAGAAGAGGCATGGAGCTCAATTAAACCAGATGTAAGTCACTTTCATGTTTTTGGAAGTGAAGCACGGGCCCATATTCCAGATGAGAAACATAAATCTTTAGAACTTAAGAGTGAAAAAATGTAATTATTTTGGATATTCTGAAGATGTCAAAGGATATAGACTTATTCCACTTAAGTCCAAAAATGTTATCATTAAAAGAGATGTAAATTTTGTTGAAAATATTACGGCCTACGAGCCTAGTTTGGCTGATGTTCCACCTTTCTCCATCCCTTCTACTTCTAAAAATATTTCTTCCTCAGATGATGATAGTGAGGATGACAATTCTCGACCACCTTCTCAGGATCCTCCTTTAGCTCCTTGGCTTCCAAAATGGGTTCGTGCTACTCGGGATGCAGCAGGTGCTCTTGCAGGTGATCCTATAGATCAACGATGTACACGTTCTTAGTTCAATAGAGCGTCTTCTTTATTAGATCAAGCTTTAGCGAATTATGATCTTGACACCTTTGTAGAAGCTTCAGACCATCCAGATTGGGATGCAGCTATGAATGAAGAATATCGTTCATTATTGGAAAACGATACATGGGATCTTGTTCCTCTTCCAAAGGGACAAAAACTTGTTAGATGCAAATGGTTTTACAGAACCAAGTTTGGACTAGATGGAAAAGTTGATAAACATAAAGCTCGTCTTTTTTATAAGGGTTTTTCACAAGTTGAAGGCATTTAATATACTGAAACATTCTCCCCTGTTGCCAAAATGAACTTTATCCGCCTTGTTCTTTCCCTTGCTTCCTCTTTCAAATGGGAAGTCCATCAGATGGATGTTAAATCTACCTTCTTGCATGGGGACTTGCATGAAGAAATCTATATGGAACAACCTCTTGGCTTTATAAAAACATACTCCAGCCTTGTATGTCGGCTTAAGAAATCCCTTTATGCTCTCAAGCAAGCCCCTCAGGCTTGGTATGCCAAAATGGATAGCTTTCCTTTAGATACTAGCTTTTCTAGGTTTCATTCTGATAATAATGTCTACACCAAGAAAGTGGGTAAGTCTCTTATAATTCTTGTTCCTTATGTTGATGATCTTATCCTTACTAGTAGTGATCCCAACATTATAAACCATGTGAAGTCCAGCCTTAAAAAGAATTTTGAAATGACAAACTTAGGACACTTGCATTATTTTCTTGGTCTTCAAGTCTTGCAATCCAAGGAAGGTATTTCCCTTTCCCAATCCAAGTATGTCTGTGATCTTCTACACCACTTTCACATGGAAGATTGTAAGCTGACCCCTTCTCCCTTTTAGTCCAGAGCCAAAATTTCAGTCACTTGTACTTCCCCTGAAGTTAATGCTACCTTATACCTCCAACTTGTAGGAAACAATTCGTATCTAACCCATACCTGTCCTGACATCTCCTTCGTTGTTGGCCTTATTGCTTAGTTTATGAAAAACCCACATGAAAGTCATTGGAAAGCAGCTAAAATAATACTTCATTATGTTCGACGTACAGTGTAGTTTGGGATTCATTATAGTGTAGAAGAATCTCCTCTATTGGTTGGTTTCATTGATTACGATTGGGCTGGTGACACTAATGATCGGAAGTCTACTACAGGTTATGTCTTCACTCTTGGTTATGGACCTATTACATGGTATTGCAGGAAACAAAGTGCCATTTCTCTTTCTTCAGTAGAAGCAGAATATCATGGCACAATAGAAGCTAGTAAGGAAGCTTTATGGCTTCGTCAGATCCTGTTAGAGTTTGGCTTTCAGTAGCAGAATCTGACTACACATTGGTGTGACACTCAAAGTTCCATTTAGCTATACAAAGATGCAGTCCAGCATCAGCACAACAAACACACTGAACTACACATCAACTTCATCAGAAATCTCATTCATGACCATGTTCTTGAAGTGCATTATTGTTCAACCGATGATCAAGTTACAAACATCTTTACAAAGGCTCTCACAGAGGCAAAGTTTACTAAAGTTCGATTTATGGTTGAAGTTTAGGAAGTTGACATTAAGGGGGGAGAGGCTCTAATGCTTCCTTCCTTCTCCTATTGTGTCATATTTGTACATCCTTCAATCCTATCCTAGGTTTTTCTTAAGGGGCGATATTAGGATATTCCGACATAGGAAATAGTTAAGTATAACTTGGTCTATTGTAGAGTTAGGTAAAGTGTGTTTCTTTACTATGTACATTTGTAACTTACAATCCAACGGTCACAATATGTTCTAGACATGAAGTGATCCAAGGGTTCATTCTCTCCTTGGTATTATCGACACTTGATTTGTGGCTTAGCACCCTATTGGTCCATGATCTCTATTTAAAGAGCATGGAGGGTCATTTGTAGGGTGATCATTCATGAGAGAAGCTTATGTAAATTTTCTTTATTTTATTAATAAATTGTTTGAAGTGGTCACGTTGGCTTAGGTTGTGGACTATTTCCCTCTTTGAGGGTTTTAACCATGTCAAGAATATGGGTGTATTGATTTGTGATCTATTTGTGGGCAGTGCCCTTTGGTGTTCTATCTGAGGAACTTACCCTATAAATTCCTACACCATGTTATTATATCAACAAAAACGATGGGCTCCTCTTTCACTCTTACATCATCTGCAAACAGTTCCTTCAGAATGTCTCAAAACATGGATTCTGGGATATGATTCTTAGCTAATGTGGCACATTTAGACAATTGACAAGCTATCTATCTTTGCTCGAAATATTTTATGCACTTCAACCATTTTTTCATCAAAATGAATATGATCTCTATTGGTCGGACCATGTTGAGAACCATTTGGAAGAGTAAGATTTCTTCTAAAATTTACTTCATCTTCAAGAACATGAGATTTGCTTCCCAAATTTGAAGCATGTGGAATTAATCTATGACAGGGTCTTTCCAAATTTATGGTCTGCATTTCGTGAACCTGAGAGGATGTAAAGGTCTCTTTCTCATAAAAGATTTTAAAATTTAATTCCCAACTAATTATAAATGAAAAAAAATGAAGAAAGAATCAAATGCATTGAAAATTTACATTTGTTTCTTGATGTGGATGAGGGTTATGAGACGGTTTCTCTTTGCTTCTAACATCACTGGATGGAATATTTTGGGAGTTAGTTTCTATGCCTTTATTCAAATGAGTTGTTTCTTGTTTCGAAAAAATAAAATATATTATAAAACTAAATGTCCAACAAATAAAGATTCAAAAATGGAAAACAAATCAAATACATTGAACATATACATTAGTTTTACAATTTGATGTTTGGATTCCAATTCTCCAACCTAATGAGACGAAATCATGTTTACTTCATAAAAGGTTATAAAATACAATGTCCAACAAACTCTAAATGAAAAAATGACAAAAATATCAAATGCAATCAACATTTACATTTGTTTGGCGATGTGGATGAATGCTATGAGATGGTTCATCTTCACTTCTAACATGAGTAGATGGAACATCTACAAAGTTAATTTGTATGCCTCTATTGAAATGAGTTGTGTCATGTTCGAAGAAAATAAAATATGTCATAAAATTCAATGTCCAACTAACTCGAAATTTAAAAAATGAAAAGAAAATAAAAAACATTGAAAATTTACATTAGTTTGGCAATTTGATCGTCGAGGAGAATGCACAGGAAGGTTATGACATGCTTCATCTTCACTTCTCAGATTATTAGATGAAACACTTTGGGAATTAATTTCTAGAACTCTATTAAAACGAGTTGTATCCTATTCCAAGAGAAGAAAATAACTTATAAGTTTAGTAAACAAAACTTTGTAAATATAGTAATGTAATAAAACAACAACTATTGGAGAAAAAATAAAAATATATTTCTGTTACCTCCATTGTTCCACACAAAATATTATCATGGATGATTGATTCTCTTGGTGGGACCACATTACTTTGAGAAGAAGGATTGGAAGATCTGATGTTTCGAGAAATTGGCTCCAAATTAACAAATGGCCAATTAAACTATTTTCCAAATCATCACACACAATGTCATCATTACCTCCACCATGGATTTTTTTACACCTTTGGCCTTGGTCAAAACATGCAATTGGACACACCAGAGGGTTAGTGTGGACATTTGCATCCACGTTATCGATATGATGTTCTTCTCAATTGCAAGATGTTTCCCCAATCTTATGAACATTTTTAGGAGAGCATCGAACAACAAAATTATGCTAACGAGGAACATATACAGATAATGAACTATTAACAGAAAATGTTATTTCCATTATATCATCCATAGTACGATACCTACGAGGAATTATAAAATCATTTTCAAGAGTGGCTTCACTCATTCTTTAGCTTATTTTTTTTTGCTAGATAGGATTATGGTTGAAGATATGGATCATTGTACTCTCTCTCTTGCTTAATCATTCAATGAAAATCTTATGAGAAGAAAAAATTGAAAGGGTTTTCCCCTATTGAGTTTTTCGTTGGTCTCCAATCAATCGTGGTGTCTTTATATGTGAATTCTTGTCTTCTATTTTTCCTTTGAGTTCCCTACAATGATGATGATGATGTTCTTTTTATATAATTGCATATGTTGTTTAAAAATGTTGTAAATATGAATATTGTTATGATGATTTGGGGTGAATTTAATATGTAATTTAAGAAATGCAATTATCTAAAGTAGAGAACAATATATCCCTAAGAAAATTTAACAGGGCAGGGGTTGGTGTAGTGTAAATAAGTCTTAAAGGCCTTGTTAATTGATAATTATGCGATAAAAAAAATTATTGCAAAAATAAATAAATAATTTTTTATTTGTGTCACTTTCTCTTCACCTTTAAAGGGATATGCAATGACCAAACCAAAGGTACAACCTTGGACTCTTTGTTATCTCTTGTTGCTAACATTTTTATGGAACATATTGATATTTCTTAAAAAACTTTCATTAACCCTAAATGTTGGTTTCTATTTATCAATGATACCTTCATATTTTGGCCTCATGGCCATCCCTCTTTGATCTTTGTCTTTAACCATCTTAGTGAATCTATCTTGATATTTAATCTATTATAGAAATTCAAAAGAAAATCTTTCTTCTAGTTTTAGATGTCATCAACTCCAATCTTTCTGATAACATATCCACCCACCAAGTTCGTAAGAAAATTGTCCGTACCAAATGATACCTTCCTTCATGCTTATTCTCATTTCCATTAGATAAAAATAAAAAATAAAAATAAAATACTATTCTAAAAACTCCACTTACTCGGCCTATTTGAATCTTAGCTTCTCATTTCCTTAAATACAAAGAACATACCTTAAAAAGACCTTTATGGATAGTGGGTATCTAATCTCTTAAATTAATAAATATTTCCACATAGGTTTCCATTTTAAAGCTAAAAAATATTTTCCACTTATGTGGCATTATGGTTGACCAAGAAGTTTATCAAATTCCTTACTCCTATAGAAAATCATCCATAGGCCAAATTAATAACTAGTTCAAAACTTATCTCAAAAAACATATAACTAACATAATCTAGCGATTGTATTTTCCAAAAGAAAACCAAAAATTTTAAGTCAACAAGTGAACTCTCCTAACATATAATTTTACAAATTGTAAAAATAAAAAAACCTAATAATTAGCTAAAAAAACAAAACACCTAATAATTATAATTGTAAATATGACTACAAATTTATCCAATCGTAAAATTTCATCACATCAGGTATTCTCTTTTTTATTTTTTGTATTTAATCATTATTAGTCTTCCAAACACTATTTTCTCCCTTAAATCACCATTCTCTTTTGTTTCATCTTTAATTATTTGAATATTTGATTCAACCTTTACTTATTCTTTATACTTTAAATATAAATTTATGCCTCTCATAATCAATAAATTATTTTATTTCACAAACTATCAAATTAGCATTAAATACTTTTCATTTAATTTAAAAATTATTAAATTATTTTTATATTTTATTTTGACCTTGGCTATTATATAATTACTTCTTATTCCATAAACTTTCACCATTAACATTATTTTTCCATTATATTCTTAAAAAAACTATTAAATTTATTTTATTTACTATTTAAATACAATATAAAAAAGGTCACAATGCTACTACTATTTATACATGTATGTAAACAATTTTTTTTAATTATAGCTGATATTTCTAAGTAATGTGCAACATCTTTTTCTATATTAAGTGATATTTCTTGAAAGGTTAGAATTTTCAATAGTATTTTCATTTCTTTCCAAAAAATTTAAATAACATTATTAAAAACAATATTATAATTTTAAAATTTGTATATATATATTAAATTAAATTACAAATTAAAATTAAAAAAAATAATAAAAATTTGATTAAACAAAGTTTTTTTGGGTAGAAATTAGATAAGAAAAGTTTCAATTTATATGTTTCAAACCAATAAGTGTAATTAATCATGAAAATTTCAAAACACAAAATATGGCAAAAGCAAAAACTTAAATAAAGAGCAATTTAAAATTCATTACATATATTACATATTTACATAATTATGAATTAAAAACAAATCTTAATATTTAAAACTTATCTCATAAAAACATATTTATAACATAAAAACATATTTATAACTTACACTGAGTTACCTATCTTCCTAGTTTTTAACCACAATCTCACAGTTCGGAAGCTTTCTAATCTCATCAGGTATTTTTATCGAATTACAACCGTGAAGATTTAGATACTTCAGATTTTGAAGTTCTCCTAGTCTAGAAGGCAACGATTTTAGATTTCTACAGAAGTTAAGATACAAAAATTGAAGATGTGAAAGATTACCTATTTCGTCAGGTATATCTTCAATCTCACTGAAACCCAAAAACAGAAATTCGAGGTGTGTCAATTGCCACAATGACGTTGGCAGTGATCGTATGGCCGTGCCATGAAAGTCTAATACCATCAAAGAGGTGAGGTTCAATAAAAATGCTTCTGGAATTTCTTTCAATCCCTCATTTTCTCCCAAGTATAAAGAAACTAGTTTGGGACATCTCAACTCCTTTGCTGGCAAAGACTTAATATCATTGCCCAAAACTGATATTCGCCTGCAATTTTCTGAACCTGGGATGTCAGGGAAATGTTGAAGACTTTGACGTGCCCTCAGGACAAAATTCTCCTCATTTTCTGCAATATAAATAGCCATGTCATGGAGGACATCATGGACAGTGATAACATCCTCTTCCATCTGGAACAAGCTGCGATTTACAAGTAACTTTACATAGCTCTCCGCCGTCTTTAAGACATAGGCATAGTTGGAATCTTCTTTGGTTTTAACGAGGCCTTCTGCGATCCATGCGTGCGCCATCGCTTCCACTGGTATAGCAGCATCTTCAGTATACATGGCGAAGAGAAGAAAACAAATTTTCAAGTTAGCATCGGGCAGACTGTCGTAACTCCATCTCAATCGCTGATACAATTCTCCACTAATTCGAGGATGGGTGATTGGAAAATTTAAATCCACTTTTTGCATTTGATTTAAGGCAAGCTCCCAATCATCTACAGCTGCGTTGCCCATCATTGTTGAGGCTATTACATTTATTGCCAATGGCAACCCTTTACACTCCTCGGCTACCTGGCGCGCAATATTCTCTATATTCTTCGGAACATGGCCGTCTTCGAAAGCTACTTTTGAAAACAACTCCCAGGCCTCCTCTCTTCGTAAGGGTCGTATTTCCGTGCCCTGTTTTGCATTCATTTCTTGAATCAGATCTCTATTTCGAGTTGTGAATACAAGTTTGCTCCCTTTGTTCTTGCCAAACTGCACCCCCAATTCTTTCAGAGAGAGTGCCCTCCACATGTCGTCTAAAACCAAAAAGAATTTCTTGGTCTTCAAATATGCACACAACTTCATCTTCCTCATATCACCGGAACAGTTGCTCAGATCTAAATTAATTGCAGAACCAATATCATTTTGTATTTGCAGAATTGAAAATTGAGCAACTGTAGCCCAAATGACATGATCAAAAACACTACTAACCTTGTAGGTGTTGTAGACCTTTTTAACCAACGTTGTTTTTCCAACACCACCCATACCGTAGAGACCAATTACGCCAACATTTGGACCTTCTGAGACCCAACTCTGTAGCTGAGTCTCCGCAGATTTAATTTCAAACCCGACCAATCCGGTGTCAGGTTCGTCCTGAAGTAGTGCGTCTGCCTGTTGTGGTGCCGCGGACACAATCTGTTGAGCACTGCAAAACACGGAAAAATCGGTCCGAAACTGATCATGGAGGTCGCGAATGGTACTGTTCCACTCTCGGATTTGCTTAAAGACTTTGGGCTTGCAAAAGAGGCAGTCAATACACTGCTGTAGCCAGGGGCGTTGTGAGCGATGGATCAACTCTCTGGCCTCTCCAACTTTGCGTTGCATCCTTAGCAGACAATTCCTCAGAGAATCCGGTGCCTCCCTCTGCTGATGTTGGAACTGAGAGCTAATATCAAGCAAGAGGCTCTTCATACGATCTAACTGCTCTTCCAGAAGCTCACGGTTGTCTTCCAAATGAAATATATCGTCTATCTGTTGGATAAGTTGTTGGGTGATCGGAACAATAATAGCGCTGGTATTGGCTGCGGCTCCGGTTACAGTATCCATTGCTTGGAGCAACAGCAAGTGAGATCAAAGCATGAATTATTATAAAAATTCAGGAGGGCAGCTTTTGAATATATCAAGAAGCAGCAAACAATGACAGAAAGAGATGTCTATCGGACTGAAATTAGGAAATGTATGAAGGCTCTCCTCAGAAGCAAAGCCACCATTCATTCACCGCGAGATGATAAAATTCAGTATGACTTAGGTTCATTGGAGGGTCCAGCTCTAAATGTGATTTTTACATTGAATCCCAAATTGTCTTCTACATGAATCACAAATTCACACTGATGTTATCTTCTACATGAATCACAAATTGACATTGTTGTTGTCTTCCACATGAATCACACAGTTTGAGAGTTATTGAAGGAAGTTAATGAATGTTTGACTTGCACATTGCTTTCTGTTCTCTTTAAAATCACGGGTCCTTTTTAGAGTCAGTGAGAGAAAGGGAGAGTAAGAACGGACAAGAAAAGGTTATCCTTATCTCAACGAGTGTAAAGCCACTTTCAATGAAATTGTTCACTATCAAACAACCCAAACCAGTATAGGTAGAAAAGGTTATCCTTATTTCAATAATTGCAAAGCGACTTTCATTGAAATTGTTGAAATTGGTCACTATCAAACAACTCACTATAGGTAGACTTTAGATATATAGGTAGACTCTCAAATATTTTTTAAATTCATATAAAAATAAAATTATAAAAAAACTTAGATATAAAAATTATGATATATAAATAATATTAAAATAATAAAATAATATAATAATAAGTAATTATAAATTAGTTTTTTTTATTATATCAATTAAAATACTGATTTTATTACTTATAATTTAAATTTAATTTATAACAAAATAAATATTAGGTGTAATATCTTTTCATGGTTAGAATCTTGTTTGGGTAAGATTGAATTGTATTGGGCAACATGGCAGAAAAGCCATGAAAAATATTATGTAAATGAATAATAAATAATAAGTGGAATCTATGTTCTTGGAAACAGGACACCTAGAAATGAGACTCTTGCCAAATAAAATTCCATTGATGAACAAGAATAGATAAGTCTTCATGATAAGAATTCTAGATCAAATTCTAAATAAGCTTAATGGATGGGAGATAAATATCCATTAGGTTGCTTAGCTCTAGAAAGATGTTAAGCTTGGAAAAAACATGAAAGCATCGCGGGAGAGAAATGTGAGGTTTTATAATAAAATCCTAGGCAAGTGGATAAGAATATCCACAAGCGGGACACCACTAAAATGAAAATTTATCATGAAAGACAAGTATTAAATATTTGTTGAGGGAATCACAGAGGTTGTTGAATCTTGGGCAAGCAGACTCAGCTTATGGGTGAACTGGAGGAAATCAGTTCTTGGTTGGGTGGCAGTGTTCGATTTCCAAGTGACCCCCTGTTGGTCAAGCTGGTTTGAATTAATTGTGTTACATGTTTCTTGGGTTTCATTTGCTCTTATGTTAATAACTCTTCATTACTTGAATAAAATCGCAAGTTATTTTTATAGATGAAATCGAATACATGGCTACCCTATAGATGAATTGTTATTAGTATATTAACATTTATTAACTTGAGCATAATAGAGACTAAGTGATTAGTTATTATGTTGAGCTTCATAATCTAATTTGAAATTGCCTTGGCGTCGTGAATTTTTATTTTAGGAAGGAAATTCATAATAGGTTATGATACTAACTTAGGAAGAGAGACAACCATAAGCTATGAGTTTCATTGACAATACACTATTTTTCTAGAAATGGATACTGATATTCTATACAATATTAGCTATAGGCAAGTATACTTTGTTTACATTTCCTATAAGCAGAATAGGAAAACAACTCAATTCAGTACAGGATTATGAGTATAGAATGTATATGTATATAAGTCTTGTTACACCGAACGTAGAAATAGAACATGAGAAATTTGTACAGATTAGATACCAGGATTAATGATTTGTTTCCCATAAGAAATGTTCAATGAAACTATTATAACTAAAAAATTTACCCTCAGCGGGTTGAATACAAGCAGCATGCATGTAAATTCAAGTTGGATTACACCATTAGGAGAAACATAGATCTACATAAGTCAGTTTTGTAATAAATTTATAAACATAACTATTAAAACTTCTAAATGCACTAGGAAGATGACAGAGAAATTATTTGCGAGATGCACAAATTGACCACAACCTAGAATGAATGAGACAATCCTATATTTCCTTCAGTTAGAATGGTCGATAGGGACTCTGATATGTATAAGTTTATTCAACCAAAATTATCATCTTAGAAGAAGGTTTGAGTAGGAACAGTACGTCGCAAAAAAAAATTATTGCATTACTTCACGACAAACCTTGGGAAAAGGTTGCTTGGGTATAGTTAAGCATTAACTAAGAATGAGGTAAATGTAAATTTGGATTAATAAAGGAATAAAAATGGCAGAAAAAGGTTTAGGCAGATATAGCTATATTGAAAAATGAATTGATGGAACCTTTCCTAGAAATGATACATTCAACATAGTAAAGCTACCTAATCTCAAGACAATAATATAATTATAGAATTTTAAAGAACATCATTGTAGGGAGATATAACCCAAAAGGGGTATAGTGGGGACCATTATATCAGAGCACCCCTCAATATAATCCTGATAAATGAAAAGTTCAGATAGGTCACAAAGCTACAGTGACAATTGAAATGTACATTAAGAAAACTAATTCATGAATCCAAAAATTCAAATACTACACAATTGTGAGCACAGTTGAGATGAAGAAACATAATAAGAAAATTCGATGAGTTACAGAGATAAAATCTTTATAATAGTCTCAATATCCATAAACCGAGGTCAAATAAAATACACTAAATGTAATAAGACGAAAGTATTAATACAAGGATCGTACATTACAGAAATAGAATGAAAACCCTGGGGTTGCTATAAAATAAAGCTGAAGCTAATCTATACACTAAAAGTGAATATGCATCCCAAAAGGAAACGAAACAAAGTAATTAACAAAACCATTAGAAAGGGAAACTGAGACTAATTCTCCAATGCTTCTAACACCCTTGGACTTTGCAAATATTATGAAGCGAGTATGTAGAAAACTTTATAGGTATTTACACTTAACATCTTCCGGTTGGCCAGAGAAACTGACCTAGAGGCATTCAGGTATGGAGGAGATTGTCAGCAATGTCAAATCACCTTACAAGAAGGTCAACCATTAAGAATTTGGAAACTGGCGAGTGGGGAAACCTATAGACAAATAATAAACCAACAAGAATCAACAAAGCTAAATATTAGTCCCTAATAGGAAAAAAAAACCAAGCAAGGAGGAACATTACCTTGCATATTGAAGGGAACCAGGAGCTTGCGCATAAAAGTCTACCATAAACAAAAAGAAACTGAGGAAATGACCAAAAAGATTAATAGCGAGCATATAATAGAACTTCAGAATAAAGGAAGTTGGGGTAGATTTCGTAAGGAGTATACTCTCGGCCTCCTGTAAGAACCTTGCATCAACGAAAAATAAGGAGTAACATTATTATGTAGCAATTATAATGCGTATGAACAAAGGAAGCATGAGTCAGTCGAATAAAGGGTTGGGAATTTCCAAGGAAAATACATTCCTTGAGAAGTTCGACCACAAAATCCAATCTAGATGGTAAGGAAGGTTCTGGAAAAGGGAAAAGAGGAATTTAGACCACAATCAAATTGATACTCTAAAATTGGTGAGCCACTCCTGGATCGTAATGCAACAGGGTATATACAGTAAACCCTACTTTCAAAATCCACTATAGGTGTACCAGTAGAAGTGAGATCCCCTAGATGTAGGGATGAATGCTGAAGGTGTGCAGGTAAGAAAAAAATTGAGTAAACCCCCAGGGAGAACAATAGAGAACTAAACAAAAGGTCTATTCTACGGCTAATATGATGAGGAAGGAGGGAAGTAAATGATACCCAAGTGATGTTGAAAAAATAAAATTTAAAGTTACCCAGTGCCACTTCAATGCGATAGGAATAAAAATATTGATACAGTCCTGACCATAAAATTCCATATACCCGTTCACAGAGGAAATGTCACAGTGAGGGTAATCATCAAACATAGAAACAACATGAAGGCATCTGGATTATGAAAATATAGTGGCATGGATACTATATTTACCAAGAACAGCCAACAAAAATGTTGCAAGGGAGAATATAAAATATTGAAGTTGCAAAGAGTCACTAGAGGAGAGGGAATAAAACCCATTAGCAATAAAAGTTAGAAGAATAACCACCATAGCTGGTAAATGAATCCATTTAGAAAGCAAGGAAAGGAGAAAATCACTTGTGAAAAGCTTAAGTACTGTAGAGAGAAGACTTTAAGTGAACCTGATAATAAAATCACAATGCCATTTAAACAAGTAATATTAGTCAACACGAGACTATGGTAGAAGCTTGCATCAGTGAGAGGATGACATAATTCTCCACAGTGATATCAGTTGGTCTCATTCCAAGCAGCCACAGGTCGGAACTGATAAAAAACAAGCCCTGAAAAGAAAATAGGGAAGTGTTGTCACACAAGCAGATCAAAGTATATCGAAAGGATAAGGGTTAGGGTTCAAGGAGAGGGAGTCACCACTGTTGGATTATTTCAAGCAATTGAGACCATTTAACACAACCCAACCTCTTTCCCAGTCACACCCATGTGAATCGCAAGTGGAAGAGGTGACGAGGAAAAAATGACTCGTAGCACACCCCCCACGAATATCCCCCTTAAAGGTTTAACAATTTTTTTTATTATTGACTATGGTACTAAGGAATTATTGAATAAGTGACATGGTGGCTTTAATAAATTACATAGTGTGTGGGAAAGGCACTTGCGTCGTAGAAACCAATGTGAAATCAATATTAAGGGTGTAAGTCTTAAGTCCAAGTTGGAAGGTCTTAGCATGCGCCATATCCACCCATGCCATTAATACAAAAATTGTACGGTATTCACCAAAGTATGCAAATTGAATGATTAACGATACAGTTACAAATTACCCCTATGGGTAGGGAACATGTGCATACCTAGTCTATCCAAGCGGGGGATAGGTTCAAGAGTAGCTACACAACCCAATGAATTCTAGTATATCTAAGAAGCTCTTATATAGGCTATGATAAAAGAAAGGAGAAGAATATAACTTGGCCCAAAGGGTCGAGGTCCTATGACATATTTGACAACAAGTATTAACATAATGGCTATCATAACACCAAGTAAATAAGATAGGAAATAGTTATAAGTGTATACATACAAATGGAAAAAGAAATGGAGTGACGTAGAGGTACATGAAAAGCATTATCAAATATTAGGCTCAACCCTAGGGCCTAATGGGCATTATCATAAGCCTAGAAATGAGGGAGTGTGAGCACAACCGTTGAAGTATCTTCATCACTTGTTTGATAATGTGCATGAAAAATTTTATTGTTAATGAGACATTAAGAGTTATTCTATGTGGAAAATTTTATTTTATATACTTAAGAAACCTTATTATGAATAGGAAGTTCTTCTTGGTGAAATGAAGTTACTGAAAAAAAGTGAATAAATCCCTCTAATATATGTGTAGTTAAGAGAAAAGGTTCTCTAACAACCAATCAAGGATCATACCTCAATGTCAAGAGATGCATGATAACAAACAATGTTTTCCTAGAGTCTTGAAGGATTTTCAACTATCTCCTTTTTAATGGACTCACTTCATGGGTTCTGGTTAACCTTCTATTGAGATGGCCTTTCTGACCTAAGGCCTGGATTGATATTTTATGGCTTATGTCATTTTCCATAGCATGGTTTTGGAAAGAATATAATAATGGGAATTTTTAAAAAATACATAACATAAAATCTTGTTTGAATTATTATGAGTGAGACAAAAATGAGGCATATGATTTGAAATGATACTGTATGGACCTTTCATAGCCACATAAAATATAAACTGGCACATGCATCTTAAATCTAGAACTATTCAGCACTCAGAGGAATAAAATAAGATTGAGTTGTGAATCCCTTGGCACTTAATAGATTGGAAGTTAAGTTGAATCCATGCTAGTGTGTAATTGGCTCTCTTTCATGTGGGTATGAGCATTGCATGAAGAAACCCATGAAGGAAATGTATATCTGCCTCCACCTAAATTGTAGAGCACATGGTTTCTCTTGACTTGATCACTAGCGAATGAGAAAGGAAATAATTAATGAGCGTTTTGATGTCAGACAAGTGTGATTCAAATGTTAGTTTTTCAAAAAACTGATGCAAAACAACACTGCATCCCTATCCTAGTCCACTTTTGATGCAAATCTTGAGAAGAGATAAAAATTGCAACTATAGATTTCCCAGTGAAGGAGGATTCCATTTAAATACTGTAACATTTGGAATTTTTTTATCACAACTCATGAGAAGTGTCTATTAAAGAAGAAGCCCCAAACCTTTCGAGTCTTGTCTTCTTTTTTATTAGCAAACATTTTTGAGTAGCACTTGCTTTTACATCTAGGGTTTGAGCCTCAACAATAAATGTTTTGACCTTTTTGAACTTGAGAAAACACATGCATTGTTCAAAAAAATATATAATATCAGAAAATAGTCCAATAGGACTTATCATCAATATGTCAAATACATAAGGATAGGACTTAGTTAAATTATACATGCCTCGACCATTGTATACATAAGTCTAATCCCGCCACGGTGCCCGAATATTTATTAAAATAATATGGTCATCGAACACCTTTAGGATTGGAGTATGCCTACATACTCTGCCTCCAAGTGAATTCTATACTTGGAGTGTTAGGACTGTTGATATTGGAGCTAGTAACCAAAAGGGTTGCATCTCAAGTTTGTTGGTTTCTTTGACAAGAATAGGAGCACGCTTCTAAAAGTAAGAACCCTTTGCACAAGTGGCACGCCACCAACATGCAATCATTAAGGAGGGTGATAGGGATGTTGTGGGATGCCAATCCCCAGTACAAGTTCAGGGCAAATACCCAGAACAAAAATTGTTTCCTTGTTATTAAGAGAAACCCAGTACTTGCATGAGGGTTAATACAATTAACCTAGACTTCAAAGAACCTTTATATTTCCTACCACTTTCTAGTTTCTAAGATTCTTCAGCTTTGTTAATGGGCTTGCAATGAGAAAGAAAGCCATCAAGAAATGGAGAGTCTATCATGGTGAATACTAACTTTGACAAATCTAAGTTTACTTGGGAAATTGAACATTTATCTAGCTGTAAGAAAAAGTAGTACTCCGAGGGAGGTTACAAATGGCATCTATTAATATTTCCTAAATGGAAAGATGTAGATGAGTTGTCCTTTTTCTTAGATGTGGAATATCCTACAACATTAACAAGTGGTTGGAGTGTATATACCAATTTCACCATGGATGCTTTTAGTCACATCCAACTTAAGATCACCTGTAAGAAAGAAATGGAACATATATTTAATGAAAAAGAGAGTGATTGGGACCTCAAATCGACTATGCCTTTATGTGATTCTCATGATCCAACAAAAGGATGTATCATAGGTGATACTCTAATTGTGAAAGAAAAAGTTAACGCTATAAGACGATACAATTACAATACACATGGTTAGAAGAAAACAAACATAATTACTAAGCATATGGATGCGATAAAAATACTACCATCAAGCAAATAAAGGTTAAAAGCATAGGTATGATAAATTTATTACTTGTATGGTGAAGAATTAAACCCTTAAGGTTGTTTTGAATGAAATTGTTGTAAACAACTAATAATACTCTGAAAAAATATATAGTTATCCAGAAAGAAAATAGTTGAAATGGATGACCTCCTCGATTCAGGAAATCAAGAATAATTTCCCGGTGGATTACCATCATAGATTGAAATATATGAATACTAAAATAATAGGAGTATGGAGTGTCATAATTATATTACCAAGAAAAAAAGTGGCAACAAGACAAGGGATGACTTCATTAAGGTCACCTCAAAACAAAATCCACAGAATATAACAGCCACGAGTAGGATATCCTACACTTAAATCTACAAGACATTTGTGTAAGGGATGTGAGGATACTAGAATAAGGACTAAAAGTTACCTTAGCCTGAACAAAAGCTAATAAATCTTGAATTAGCAGTGATGATACAAATGGACCAATCTAAAATAAAAGAAAAAAATCTGAATTAGGAACCTATAGTGTTGAATGAGGAAAGGGAAAAATGTGTCATACATATTATGTTGAAAATTGTTAAAATCAAGATACTTGTTGGTGACCATGAGCAACTAGAAAAAACCATCAAGGACGAGCATAGTTGAGTCCACTTACAGGACATTTTAAATATGACCTATTGGTCATAAAAATATTTAAGACAGTATATGCACCAACAATAAAATGATATTTAATTTATAACATGATACAAATAGTTCTTCGATAATTGTTATCTTCATATGAGAGTTTGAAAAGAAATGTACAATTTTGAAGTTATAAGAAAACAATATTTATGTCAATAGGCATGACCATTGGGCATATTGTAGTAATTTGTTAATGGTGCTGAGTTTATTGGATTCATGTGGATAGGATGTAGAATGCATATCAGAATTATGAAACATATACTCAACATGTATGCAAGTGTGCTGGGAAAAGAGCATGGAATCAATGTAAGAGTAGGTGTTTCCAAGCTCAGTCATCACAACAAATGAAAAATATCAGTCGACTCACCAAATGAAAAAAAAATGATGATTATAGAGCCAAAGGAGACTTTCTGTTAGAACCAATTATATCTTAAACCAGAAAGAGATATAGCTGCACAAATGAGTTGTGGTTCAAGATAAATACAATGAAAGCCTTTACTTCCAAAGAGGATACACGAGAGAAAAAATATAAAAGGAAGAAAAGTATCCAACAAGGTTTCAAGGAAAAGAAACAGAACAACAAACACCGAGGATGATGTTCATAAAAGGGGAGGAGCATGTAAAATCCCTCCATTGTTAGAATCCTGCTTGGGTAAGAATGATTCACATTGGATAACATGATAGTGTTAGGTCCCTATAATACTAGTGATGCCTCCATTACTATTGTAGTTGTATCCCTTATTAATATTGTTGTGCCCCTATTGTCCCCATATTGTTATTACTGTGCCCCATAGAATCCCTCTATTTTTATTATTGTGCCTTTATATTATTATTGTTAGATCACTTGGTTATATTCTAACCCCTTAGACTCCTATATATAGAAAGGAGCTTTTGTCATTGAATCATCGAAGAATTATTCATTTGTGTAATTTAAAAGAGGTTCCCCCTTGAAGAGGATAAATTCTAAGGCATTGATCTATCTTTTCTATCTTTTTGTGAGCTAGTTTCATAACATTTGGTATCAGAGCTTTGGATTCTATGATTTCACTACTCCAAATACGTCATCGTGGAATTTGCACTATAACCTTTTTCCGCGACGTTTCAAACGCTAAAAAAAAACCACTTGGGATGAAATCGTTATGAACCTCAAATACAAACTTCAAAGCATTTTGAGCTATATTTGCAGAGATATGTTCTAAGGAAGTTGGCCTTTTTGCAGACCCCCGAATTTCATTCCAAACAGGTGACCTAGGGAAAATCATCATAACTTTTGTTTTGAGCATCAGAATGAAATTTCATAAGAAGTTACAGAAAGAGGAAAGAATATAGCTTCCTGTGTATATTTTTCAGATACTAAGGTCAAAACAATGACACGTGGCACTTCTTACAAGTTCACTCTTCTAGAAAGGTTTATAATCAAGCCATCTTGGGAGATTGTGCATAACTCCACCTTGAAGAATCTAAATTCGATCAGACTGATGGCATTGGAAAGAGGACACAAAAGGATACTACAGGTCACAATTTTAAAACTGGATGATCCGCAATTACAGAGATACATCAAATTCAATATTGAACTCCTACAAAGTGAAAAAAGGTGTGTAGTTTTTTTTTTTAATTTTACATAAGCTTGGTTTGAAAAATTAGTTTGAAGGAATTCAAAGGGCATAGTAAAGAATTACTATAGGTAATTGATGCCCCGAGGAAAGAAATGCAAACACCTAGCAAGCAACCTGAAAGCTCTAGCATGACTCATGAAGAAGAGGAAGAAATGAAACATGATATATCAAAATTACGAGACCAAGTGCAACAAATGTCACTTGCACAAAAAGTAACATAAAATAAGATGGATGGTTTAAAGAAAGATGTAGAAGCTAAGATGTATGGCATCAAAGTTAAGATCGATGGTTTAAAGAATGGAATGGAATCTAAGATGAATGGCATGGACACTAAGATGGATGGCATAGATGATAAGATGGAAGAATTGAAGATAAATTTGAATAAGTTGCTACAAGAAATGGTCACTAATGGTGAAAGGGTAGTAAAGGAAACTCATGATGAGAACAAAAGAAAGGATAATCATGATTTCATAGACTCTAATGTTGGATCAAAGACCCACCATATTCCAAAAATTGATATGAGGAAGTTTGATGGCAAGGATCTTGCAACATGGATACTACAGATGGAGCAATTTTTTGATCACAATAATGTGCAAAACACACAAAAGGTACATATTGCAACTTTATATTTGGAACCAAATCAATTTGTATGGTATCAATGGCTTTGCTCTCATAAACAAATTGTCACTTGGGCAATTTTTATGAAATAAATGACAGCACATTATGAGGATACAAAAAGCAACACTTTTTTTAGCCAATTGATGAGTCTCAAACAAAAGGGTTCAATGATGGAGCACATTGAGGAGTTCGAAAAATTGAACATAAGGGTAAAAAATATTCCAGAAGAGCATATGATTGATGTGTTCATAGGGACTTTAAAGGAGAATATCCAACATGATGTTCGCCTTTAGGAACTTGATTCATTGGAGAAGGCATCCAGGTTAGCAAGAAAAATGGAAAGAAAAATTATGGCAACCAGGAAG
>APFE030896575.1:143041-157238 GCA_000404065.3 Pinus taeda | reverse complement strand
AGAACGGACCCAATTAACTTTAGTAAAGAACGGTTGCCCAAATCCGACTTGTACCGAGAGAAACGCAGGGTTCTTTGAGCACGATTTTCTCAGATTTGCTGTTGCGGCCGTTTTCCAAATCTCAGCTGCAAAGCCAAATTCGCCCTGCTCTTGTTGAGAGATGGATGGAAATATATCTTCTTGTTGATCAATTGGTTGGGAACAATCCAATTTTGTAATAGAATCATGTTGTAATTATCTCTATTGTAACTCCTCTTTGTTGTCTCTCTATTTAAATGAAAACAGAGATCAAAGAGGGGGAGGACTTCGGGGAGAGATTCGAATAATGGAATTGAGGATTCAGACTTAGAGATTCAAGAATGATGATGGATTATTCATGACAGGATAGGAAGAAGAAGGGATTGTTGCATGTTGTAATTCTCAAGCTTTTGCTGTTGTAATGATTTCACAATTTGATGATTAATATATGATTTGGGAGTTGCTGCTCATTCTTCTCATCTGAAGTAGCCCAGCGGCGTCCACTGGCGGCTAAGGGCCCAGCCTCTGGTGGAGTACATTGCTGTTGTTGTATTATATCTTTCCAATTTCCGTTGTGTGATGGTTTGATTTAGTTCCTATTTCTTTGAATCGTATTGCCTTACAGTTTTACGTTTTTGCAGCGAGCTATTATAATATTTTATGAAATTATTTTATTGCACAAGTTGAGATTGAATCGTGTGGCTGTTCTTTTCCATCATAACAGAGATTATTATCCTTCTCAACGTATATTGTTATGCTGCTCATTTCAAATATAAAGCTTCGTTGTTCTATTTCAATTATGGTTTCATTCCATTTGTTGTTCCATTTGATTGATATTCATTATAGATTGTTGTTCAATAGGATTGGTTATTCGATTCCTTTAATTCCAGTTTGTTGTCCATTTACTTTGCTGTTCATTTCTATTGATTAATTGCAAGAGTTTGCTTTTAAAGAGTTCTCCTAGTTTACTTTCAATAGCAGCTTCAGTTCAATTTTGATTTCCTTTTAATTGCTTTAAAGCAGGACTGTCAACTGTAGAGAACATTGGTTATTGCTCCCTCATTCCCAGATTGATTGCCTTGTTCTAGTTTGATTTTAGTTGCATCAATTTCTAGAGGAATGAGTTATTGCTACTGTATCCTCGATTGGTGGTTGTTTGAGTGAATGATTTAGTTTAGAACATTTCAGTTTCTTGCTGTTCTAATTAGATTTTGTTTCCAGCTTTCATTTACTTTTGGATTTTAAGCACTATACTGCAAAACATTACACTTGAGTAAATAGCCGCCTCAGACTGAGTACACTCTTGAAATTAAAAGTCATCCTTGGGTTGACAATTAATGTGAGGTAATTAGGAGTTACAAAGACACCTTTTTATCACTCCACACCTGAAAATCCTCATACCCAAATGATTTTTTCCAATGATTTCTATGAATACATTACCATCCTTTGATTAGAGCGTTTTTCTTATATCATCAAAAAAATTATCCGAGGGCATGTTAATACCAATAAAAGTATATAGAGTGATAACTCATAGTTATGAAACAAAATCGACACGCTCGAATCTCAGTTGAAGCAATATATGTTATAAAAATGATAAGCTCGTGGAAGATGTTCATTGTAGTTTTGTTGGATTATTGAATATTAAATCATAAATAGTTTAAATTGATTTAGGTGATATTGGCTTCATTGTAGACCATGTTAAAACATTAATACTAAATCATAGATAAAATTTTAACCTTTTTTATATACCATTAATTGTGTAACAATTTAGAGTGTTAATTGTTTATTTCTTATAAATTAAATAAAATATAATAATTTATAAAATTATAAAAATAAGTGATGGCTTTAGTACCAGGAAAATTTGCCAATAAATTAGCTTCCTCTATGAGTTTTAATTTTTTAAGTTAGATACAAATATAAATTTAAAAATATATAATATTTGTTTATGAATTTTTCTTAATAAATTTTTTGTTTTTGTTCTGTTTTGTTTTAAAGTAAATTACAAATACAAAATTTAAAAGTATATAATATTTGTTTTATGAATTTTTTTACAAATTTTGATTTTGTTTTTTCTTGTTTTTTATTTATTTTTTATTCTCTACATTGGATTAATTTTCTATGTTCTCTCCATGCGATTTTTTCTCACTAGTTAACAAACATGGTATTAAAAACTCACAATGATGGGATAATGTGTTCTATCATATCTCAAACTATTCCCTCGCTGTAAACACTCTTGAATGATCATTTTCATGGTATTAAAAATTCACAATGATGGGATAGTGTGTGCTACCATATCTCAAACTATTCCTGCACTTTTTAGATGAAAACACTCTTAAAATTATCATTTTCAGATTGCCTATAAATATGAATTTTTTTATTACTATATGAATAAACCATTAAAATGTTATGAATAAGATATATGAAATAAAAATTCTAAATTTCTTTTTTATTATTATGTAAGGCCAAATTATGTTGAATTGTAAACATTTAGACTTTAAAATTGTTAATAGTTTTTTATTATATAAAGAAAACCTCTCCTAACCCAAAACATCACTTAAATCAATCTCTTATATCTTCATTTGCTATCCCTTGAAAGGTCGGTAACTTTACTGTAGCCGCCATTCTTGTTCTAGGAAGTGGTGGAGGAGGTGGTGAGGGTTGAGGTGGTGTGGATGGACATGATGTGGGTGATGGGGGTGATGGTGTAGATGGAGGTGGTATCAGTCGAAGGCATTCTGTAATCAACCAGACTGTGCTTCTAGGCGAGAACCTAGCAAGATCTTCCTTGCTTTCCCATGAGATAGAAATTAGAGGACTATTCCCTACTCCTCCCATTCCTCATAAACCTCTTCCACCCTGTGTTTCCCCAGACATTAATGTATTGACCTCACGGTCCTTGGAGAAATTTCCTTTCTGCTTCATTGTATCTTACAGTGGTATCTATTGTGAATTCAGTGATAAATCCCCTAATGATCCAATCTACACAGTGATTGACCACGCGCGCGAGTTTGTCTTCAGTGGCTTCTAGTCTATGCACTAGTTCTGGGGTCGACACTATCGGTTAGTCTAATCTGCACCTTCCCATGCTATCAGCTAACTTCATGATCCACTCATACAATTTTATCGGGAATGTTACAAAGAATATCTCATGTATGTCCGTGAGGATATAGCGATCCAACCACTATTCCTCTGATATCTGTGAGTACCTATTTTCCTGAACCACGAACTCGTGGAGCTTTAGATCCCACCAATCTTTGAGTTCTTTCTTTGTCAGATTCCATTGTTCCCACATTAGAAACCCCTTAGGCAGATCCTAGTCTTGGCAACAGAACCATTTGTTGGCTTATATGGGCTTGACCCAGGTTCGGAAGAATTAATTAGCCAAGCAAATCCTGCAGCTACCGACCCTTTCGGCAACAGTGCGCGAAGCGTGGATTAAGGTCTCGCTCGAGGTAGCAGGGAAGGGTGCTGGAACCAAGTTTCTGCACCCTGGGGGTGTCTTGGATATGGTTTGGCGCTTGCGCGCTGTTTTGCAGCCTCATGCTGCGCTAGATTCGCGTAGATCGGAATACCCTTATCTCACTTATTATAGATTGAATCACTCATTACTAGTTTGATCTAGTTAAACCGGTCTTTAAGAAAAAAATTATTACTTTTGGTCACTTCGCGCATCAAGATTAACCCAATTTACATGTATTCAACCATAGCAAATGTAGAAATTATAACAGTTCATTTATCATAAAAGAGTAAAGTTGCAATTAACATAGAATTTAGAAGAAACTTATCTTTATTACCAATCCTCAACAATACATCCAGATCCACCCAGTGCACTCAGCTGCAGGGGTCTACGCACATAGTTGTAGACTTTTCAGGCCTCTGCGCACATAGCTGCAGAGCCTCTACCTTCTACCCTACTCCCTCGACTTGAACTTACCACTATTCTCAAACTATTCTCCCATTACATGTCAGAACTATTCTTTTCAAAAACCAAAAACTAAACTGTCTTTCCCTCATAGAGCCTTGCTCTATTTATACTTTCCCTTGGCCTGTGATCCCACCACAGGCCGTCTCTATTACTATTTATTTACATTATTTTTGGGCAGACTACCCTTTGACTCAACCTACTATAGTTCACGCTCCGCGGTTTCCGCGGAGTATTTTACCCTAGTATTACCCAAAATTCTGGGCTTTGCACCCCATACTCGTTCCGTGGGGCTTTCTCTTCCCAACAGTCTGAAAGATTTTTCGAGTTCTTCCTAGGTAGCGATGGATACATTAGGTAGGCCTTTAAACCATTTTCTAGCTTCTCCATCAAGGAACTTGATGAGCCCCATAAATGGGTAATTATATGGGCTCATTTTACCTCCTAACATAGTTTAATCAAGCATTCTCTTAGCTTATTGCATGTTTTTTATTATATTTATGCTTATGGAGTGAGTTGGGTTGGTCATTATGCCATGGAGTCTAATATGTGTTTAATGCAGATTTTTGTTCAATTTTGGAGATAAAGTCAAATATTTAATGGACAATTGGCAGCAATAATTCAAGGTAGACAAGGGAGAGGATTTATACAAGGGTATCCACCTCATTTATGACTCCCCACTTCGAATTCTCCATCATGCAACTCAGAGCACAAACAGCCAGATCAATGCACTAGGTAGTAGCTGAGTAAGTGGAGGATAACTTCTATTTATCTCAAGTTTTTGGAGCCAAGCCTCCCTGATTTTAAGGAAGTTGTTGGGAGATTCAATTGTATAAGTATAGAGGCCTAGGGCCTCATTAGGAAGTTAGTCAAATTTTCAAACTTTTGTTGCAGCTTTGCTTTGCTCAACTTCGAGCTCACTTTTGTTACAGTTTCATGCAATCCTATTACTATTTTGAAAATAAAGATGAAGTATTTTTCGAGCTAGTACTGAGTTACCTTAGAGGGTTGAATCTCTTGGTTTAGGGCCCAATCCAAGCAGCCAAGCTCCTCTTTTTTGTATTTATATGCTTTGTTTCAGTTTATGGATTAGTTGCTATTAGATAAATCTCTTTGTTGGTTAAGAATAGGTTGGTTTTCATGATTTAGAAGGTTGTTTCCATTTACGTTTTCTATAGTAGGTTGAACAATGATAGAAATAAGATACAAAAAGGCCATCAACAAAGCCTTGGCCTCCTTTCCTCCCTTTGGAACCATGAATTGAGGCCAAGACCCTCTTGCTACCACAAAAAATATAGATTTGCCTTCTCCATAGGATCTATAGTGTTGCAATTTGTTAGAAGGTTAATGCTTTGCTTTAGATCTCTTTCATCATGCTCATTTCTATCTTGCAATAAGTTTACTTCCATGTTTTCTCTCATTACAACATTCTTTAGCATTTCTTTCCATAGCTCATGATCTAGATTAGCTTGATACAAAATTCTATTTTTTGATGTACTTATTTTCCTTGCTTGGTTAATCTCATTGTTTGATTTTTAGTTCTCTGGTAGCAAATCTCTTCTCACAACAAGTTAGCCAATCAGCCATCACAATCTCTCTTTGATCTATGCCCCACAAGTCGCCCAGAGTTCATTTCAAATCTGCCTTAGTTTTCTACACTTTTCCATTGACTTTCCTCTCTTTCCTGGAACAAATCGGACCATATTTCTCTCTCTTAATCATTCTTGATGGACCCTAGACACCTTAACACGTCATCCTAGCCTTCAGCTACCCTTTCCACCTACTTTCCTCCCTTGAAAACCTCCAAAACTTCTTTCGGCATCCACATGTAGACCTCCTGTAGATCCCCTACAGCCTCCTATAGATTTTCCTATAGGCTTCTTTTGAAGTCCGATTACGGGAAATGCCTCCAGAAGGCCACCTAGGACCTCTTAGGATCCATCCACACCATCCTACACCTCTGCAAATCTCAAAGTCACCCTCCATCACCACCTAATTGCTGCCACATTCATAATCAAATAAATTACATGCATGACAATTTCACATAAAAATCCAAAAGATGTTTTTGCTCATTTACTTCTAGAAATAACTTGAGTAGATGTTGTTTACTTCATGGGTAGGTAATGGTATTCATTTCATGCTTTTTCATCTCTCTTTCTGCAAAAGTAGGATTAGTTGGTTAAGTAGCATTTTCTAGGTTTACTTTACATTTCAGTCTTCTTCTCCTTTCTGTAAGTAGAGTAGCCCCTGTAGTGTAAGATTTCCTTTCTTTAATCACATATATAGCTTCTTGTGGAATCCATAGAAGTTGGCTTAGGCTTGCACTAGCTGACCAAGTGACAGCTTGTGATAAGAACTAGTACTTGTGCATACAACATCATCACTTCTAAGTTTGTTACGAACTATCGGGTTGATAAAAGTAAAGTAGGAAGCCTAGGAGTTGTAGCATTATTGTTGCAATACTGGTGCTCACCACTTTTTGGCACCGTTGTCGGGGAAGCATCAAAGTATTTTGTGATTACTTCTTTCTTCTATTTCTCTATTGCAACATTCTACTAAGTAATTTATTTCAGCAAACGTAGAGTAGTTGTTTCTTTTAGTTTCTGCATCTCCTTGCTTTCATTTTCAATTATGCATTTTTCATTTCAGCAAAAGTAGATTAGTCATTTCCTTGCTTTCAGTTCTTCATTTCAATTGCTTTCATTTTCAATTTTGCAGATTTCATTTCAGCAACTTCATTTCAGCAAAAGTAGATTAGTCATTTCCTTGCTTTTAGTTCTACATTTCATTTGCTTTCCTTTTCAGTTCTACAATTTCATTTTAGTTAGTTGTAATTTGTTTTTTCAATCAATTTAATTTTTGCAGGTACAAGTAGTGAAAAAAAAAACCAACCAAAATGATTTCCTTTCATGCCTTGTAGGAACAGAGATAATTCAAGAAAATTCTTACCCAACACCCCCACTACATCTCATAGCCACCCTTCTTCAGTGGTAGTGATCAAGAAGAACCTTTAGGTGAACAACCTGAGATATTTGAAGAACCTATAGGGGAAGAAGAAGAAGAAGACATCCCTCCTAAGACAATGGTTGGAAACAAAAATACTAGGGTGAATGGAGAAAGAGTAGAGGGTACCTTTCTCATCTGGGAGACCAATGGGGACACCAAAATGAAGAATATAAGTCCCTCAGCCCTACCTAACTTCCATGGTTTGACCACAGAAGATCCTGACACCTTCTTGTTTGAGTTTGTTGTCATCTGTCGAACCTATGACTATGCAAAAGATGAGAAAAAATTGAAACTATTTCCTTCTACTCTCAAGGATGCAGCATTATGCTGGTTCCTGGGGTTACTTGGCAATAGCATCACAACTTAGGCTCAGATGCAGCAGGCCTTTAACAACAAATACCAAGACTACTATAGATCAAAAGATACCAAGGAATAAATCTTCCCAATGAGCATGGGAAGTGATGAATCCTTAGAAGATTATGAAGACAGGTTCCAACTCAGTTACAAAAGGTCTAGGTGCACACTTGACCCTAAATCTCTGAAGTTGGTCCTGCTCAGGGGAATTCTGGAAGACCTTCTAGACACCCTCCATTCACTGGCTAGGGGAGACATCTACCAACTACCTTATGACGACATAAACATTGTCTTTATAAAACATTCTAAAGCAACAAGAAAGAGAGGTAGGGGGAGTCAACCCATAGCCAATACCTCCTCATCCAATACATCCATGAAAGGTGAACTTGGAAACATGCTAGAAGACTTTAAGAGTGAGATGTTGCAGAATCTTTCCATGCAAATGGATATCTTGCATATCAAAAGGAAACAAGAGGTAGTAGAGAGGGCTTTGGCCATTTCTTTTCCTAGGTGCACCAGGAGGCATCATAGGAATGAATGCCCATTGAAATCTAGAGGTCTGTTCAGTCTGTGAAGAATATCATTCTACAGACAAGTGCCCTTCCTTGGCTGAACTTAAACCTGCATACCAGGGGGGCGAAGGAGCCACTGAACCACTCTATTTCAAGCACCAAAGGAGATCGCATGGACCTAGACCATACCTGTAGGGGATGCAAGGGACATCCCAAGCATACTACAACCCCAACCAAGTCACTCCCATACCTTCTTGGGGCCCTCTTGTTCATCCTTCCTGGTCGATGCCTCCTCCTTGGTCCTATCCATCTCAGTATCATGCCCAACCAGCCGCTCATTCATTTCAATCCTATGCTTAGCCACAACCTCAGTGGAATGCAACTCATCAGGGGTGGAAGACCCAGTACAACTCTCCTCCCACTCTTTGGCCTCCACCACCTACTCAACCACAACCATTGCCTCCTACTCCACCAAGGTAACCCCAATTTCCTACACAGCCGAACCTGAACCCGAACAACAAACAGGCTCAGTAAGTATATAGTGGGGAACCATCATGCCTAACTTATGCTTTGAAGATTGAAGAGATTAACCTATGATCTGGGAAGGTCCTCCCAGATAGCAAACCTCCCCCTAAGGATTTTGAGGAAGATAAAGAGGAAAGTGAACCTAAAGAAATTCCACCCTTTCTTGAGAGACTATCCAGGACAACGGAGCCCACCCCAGAAGAAACTGAACTTCTGGGAGAACTGAAACAGTTATGTGTAAAGATACCACTTCTCCAAGACATAAAAGATGTGCCTATATACGATAGGATGATCAAAGAGAAGTGCTTTAGGCATCCAGGCAGGCGCAAGAGAGATGCCCCAACCATCAATGTTGTAGGACAACTGTCCAACCTGATGTTGGGGTAGGTAATATGTCCAAAATATATGGACCCTGGAAGCCCAATAGTTGATGTCCACATCAATGGCACCATGATCCGACACACCTTGATTGATCTGGGAGCTTCCATTAATGTGATGACAAAGGATACCATGCTCAAAATTAAACTCCAGGGCTCCTTGAGGAAGACCACAACAGTATTGCAGCTAGCAGACCGGTCCACCATGACCCCTGAAGGGATTGTGGAAGATGTGATCATCTCCATTGATTCTTGGGAGTACCCTACTAATTTCCTAGTTCTCCAGCCGAAGGCAAAGCTCACTAGGTATCCTCTCATCCCGGGGAGACCCTGGTTGGCTACTATCGATGCCTACATTAGTTGTCGAGCTGGGAACATGACCATCAATAACAAGCATATGTCCAAGCAGTTAATCCTATACCCTCCTGCCCGACCCTTGCTAGAACATGATCTACCTCTCTAGTTGGAGGAGGAGGATGAGGATGAATTTCATTCTACACCACTTTGTGCATTAGAAACTGTCATGGGGAGAAAACTGCAAAATGAGGATGATATCATTGAAAATTTAATTCAGAATCCACCCCACAATACCTTGCCATTAGAATATATAGTGAAAGAAACCAAAAACAATCCCTTAATGGATCTCCGTGTGGCCGACCCGACCTCTCTCCATGTTAAGAATATACAGTTTAGTCCAAAAATAACCTTGGAAATCAATTCATCCCTATCCACTTCCCAGGAGAAGGAGATGTAAAACTTATTGAGAAAAGATTTAGATGCCTTTGCCTGGAGTTATAAGGAGATGAAGGGAGTGCACCCTTCAGTATGTACTCATCATATATACATTAAGGAATATTTCAAACCAATCAGGAAGCCTCAAAGGAGGATGAATTCTACCCTCAAAGAAATTGTTACCAAAGAATTGCAAAAATTACTGTATACAGGATTCATCTACCCCATTACTAACAGTGAATGGGTCTCTCCTTTTGTGCTAGTGCCAAAGAAAAATGGTAAGTGGAGAATCTATGTCAATTATTGGGAACTAAACAAAGCCACTAAAATGAACCATTTCCCTTTGCCTTTCATAGATCAAGTGTTAAATGGTCTGGCGTGGAAAAACCTTTTCTCCTTCCTAAATGGGTTTAGTGGGTACAATCATATTCAAATCAGCCCGGAGGACCAAGATAAGACCACTTTCACTTGTCCTTGGGGTACCTTTGCATATCGAGTCCTTCCTTTTGGTTTGTGTAATGCTCCAACCACTTTCCAGAGAGCAGTATTGAGTATATTTTCTGACTTGGTTCATGATGTAATGGAAATATATATGGATTATTTTACTCCTTATGGTTCTAACTTTTAGGAAGCTTTATCTAACCTAGAAAAAGTCTTGGACAAGTGTATTGAAAGGAACCTATCCCTCAATCTAGAAAAATGTGAATTTTTGATGACTGAAGGGACCATGCTAGTTCATGCAATATTCCAACAAGGATTGCAGGTGGACCCCAACAAAATTGCCATCATCCAAAGGGTCTCACCTCCTCAAGTGGTGAGAGATGTCCGAAGTTTCCTAGGCTTAGCTGGATATTACAGAAGATTCATTAAATATTTCACTAAGTTAGCCTCTCTGTTGTTTGGTATTTTAGGAAAAGATGTCGAGTTCATATGGATTGAAAACTGTCAAGAAGCCCTAGATACCTTGAAAAGCAAACTTGTGATTGCCCCAACTTTGAGAGGCCCAAACTAGGCCCTGCCTTTCCACATTCACGCAGATGCCTCGAACAAAGCAATAGGAGTAGCCTTAGAACAAATTGATGGAAATTTACCTTATTCCATATACTCTATAAGTAAAAATTTGTCAAAGGCAGAGTTAAACTACATGGTAACTGAGAAGGAACTCCTAGCTGTAATGCATTCCCTAAACAAATTCAGATATTACATCACAGGCTATCAAACCTTCGTACACATTGATCATGTTGCAATTAGATATTTAATAAACAAACTAGATGTAAATAATCGCATTATTAGATGGTTTCTTTTATTGCAACAGTTTGATTTGAACATTATTTATAAGCTTGGTAAAGAAAATGTTGTTGCTAACTTTTTGTCTAGAGTAAATTTGCCTACAATTGAAGAAGGAATGGTGGATGATCAAATGCCATATGAGCACCTATTTGTTATCTCAGTACTCTCTCCATGGTTTGCTGATATAGTAAACTACTTTGTTTCAGCACAGTTCCCACCACACTTGTCCTCAAAGGAGAAGAGCGAGATCATGAGGGAAAGCGCCCCTCTCACCTAGATTGGGGGAAATCTCTTCAAACTTGGCCCAGATCAGATCTTGAGAAGATGTGTCAGGGAGGAGGAAGTTTTTGACATTCTCCTGGTGTGATGCAGGAAAGTGTTCCCTCTGCGGACAGAGGCAACCCCTCTAGCCCTAGAGTGGGTCTAGTCACAAATAATGATAGATCAACAATAGATTTCCTTAAACAGTTCAAGTTGGGGGCCTACCTCAACTGGTGGTCGATGGAGTTTTGTTCCGCTGCTCCAGCTTCCTCTTACTTCTCCTCAACGAGTGATCAACCTAAAACAAAGAAAAGGAAATACAAAAAAGCACGTAACCGAATACAACAATAAACTATTTACTCACAAAGTCAAGAAGTCATGAGATATCAATTACATTACATACAAGACATAGGAAAACATCATTGATTGCATTAATAATGAAATAAAATTCAGTTTACAACCAAAGTCTTGGAGTCACAAGCCTTCTCAGAAAGAGTCCAGCCAACATGTTCTTCAAGCATTCACTCTTTTAAGATGGATCTCCTAACATACAAGAGCTCTCTCACTCATAAGTTTTACACAAGATCAGGGGGACTTCACAACCTTCCACTAGCTATCAACAATCCTACACTTATCACTCTCACACCAGCTATCTAGAGAACTCACAAGCACTAACAGCACTACTCAACTAGCCAACTATCAAAAACTAGAAATGCACATCAATGGTGAGAGTTTAAATAGGAGAAGGAGTCTCCATGAATGGGGGGAAGGGAGAGCTTATCATCAAGGAAGGTAGCACAATTGACAGAACTGCCACACCAGGGAAGGAAGGGCGACATAAACAAGGCCAACAACCAGGTATGGAGTCATCTGGAAGGCCGACTGTTGGAACAATTCGGCCAATCTGGATCATCACGGGAACATAACTGAGATTTAACGCTGACATCGCAAGTGAACAGTGAAAATAGTCAGATCATCGCTAAGGAGTCCACATAGCCCCGCGCTGGTGCTTAAAATCGGGCCATCGTGGGAATCAGGTGTACTTCCGCACTGGCAGCACACATGGATAATTCATCAGTGCCTATCAACGCGTTTATTTATCCTAAAGTCACGATGAGGCAGTAAAATTTGGAAAAGTGGGTCAATTGGTAGCATAGGAGAGCATTTGTTTGTTATGGACATGTTGGACTTAGTCACCTGAAACAGTAGGAAGACCGAGAATGAAAGTGGTGATAAATTACTGTGTAACACCTAGCCTATCATGATGGGCCTTGTGGAGGCCATTTTGCAGCAAAGAGGACTGCCTTAAAAATATTGCAAGTAGGCTACTATTGGCCCACTCTTCATCAATATGTGAGGAGGTATACCAACCAATGTGATCGATGTCAAAGGATGGAAAACCTACTTCAAAGGATGAGATGCCCATGCAACCTCGAGTGACCTTTGAGCCATTTGAGAAGTGGGGCATGGGCTTTGTGGGTCCTATCAGCGCTCCTTCAAAATAGAAGCAATACATCATTGTGTGCACTGATCATTTGACAAAATGGGCAGAAGCAAAAGCAATCAAAGTAGCAACAAAGGAAAAAGTTGCTTAGTTTTTGAGAGAAACCATATTCTATAAGTTCGAGTATCCAAGAGAAATGGTCACAGGCCAAGGCAGTCAGTTCACTTCCAAGTTGATTGAAGACCTGCTCACACATCATAAAATCAAGAACAGGATGTCCACCCCTTACCATCCATAAGCCAATGGGTAGGTCAACGTCACCAATAGAGCTTTGGAAGGAATTTTGACCAAGGTAGTGAGCAGAAGTAGAAAATATTTGGTGGATAGACTAGTTAAGGCCACCTGGGCCTACAACACAACATGGAAGACCACCACAGGGTTCACACCCTATGAACTGGTCAATGAGAAGAAGGCTTTTTTTTCAATAAAATTTGAATACAATACACTAATAATGGCAGCTTAGCTAGACCTAGACCTTAGCCATGCACAAAGAGAAAGACTACTCCAGTTCAATGGATTGGATGAACAAAGATTGCAGGCCCTTCTCCACATAGAGGTAGTTCAGCTTCAGGGCCAGATATGGCATGACAAAAATATCAAGGAGAAGCAATTCCAAGAGAGAGATTGGGCACTGCTCTATGAATTAAGGTTTAAAGACTTCAAAGCCAAGCTAAGGACAAGATGGTTGGGACCCTATACTATGGAAAAAAGCAATGAAAATGGTTCAGTTCTGATCAAAACCATTGATGAGGAAGCCATCCCCATGCTTGTCAATGGACATAGGTTGAAAATTTATAAGAAGCCCCTCTCCAAGTAAGAGTTCATTGAAGATCAGAATAGGAGAGTGATGGTAGTGGAGCAGGTCTTACACTCCACTTCACCCACTCACTGAAGAAGCTGAAAAAAGAAAAAATAATAAGGACTCAAGTGAAAACCTTGATGAGGCACTTGAATCCCATCATTGGGTTGAAAACCTCTTTTGAGGTAGCCCAGTGATGACAAAAACAAAAAAGAGAGAGAATAATATCTGTGGGTGAAAACCTCCCTTGGAGGCACCCAGGGTAGGCAAATAGGGTGAAAACCTCCTTGAGGCGCCCTAGTTGTCTTTCAAAAACTAGAAGAAAAAATAGAGAAAATAAGGAAAAGAGAATTGACTTTTAATGTGCATTGCAGATTACAGGCGGACCAAGAGAATATGCCACAGAGCTTATTTCATCTTCCCCACACTCTTCTCCATCATTTCTGACCTTTCTTCCACCCCACTGTGTTTTTTTCTGGAAACTGTGTGTTCTATAAGAGGCTCATGTAGATATCATAGAGAGCCAGAAATGGTTTCAAAAAGTAGTTTGAAGGGCTAGGAGGTTCCATGAAGAGCATTGTTGAGTCTTGAAAATGTCATTCATTTCCATTACACTTTCACTATTATGTCCAATATATCACCTCCATTTCACTACTATGTCACCACATTCATCCCACTTTCATTATCATTGGGTCGCATTTATGTTTTTCCAATCTTTATTAATTCTAAGCCTTTTAAGTGAATTTGTGGTTAAAAATTAGAAAATAATGTGCATGCTTATACCTAACAAATGGGTTGAGATTGTTGACATGTGTAGGTTGAAAGGAAGCTTCTAGAAGACCCTTATGTGGCACTCTAAGGCCAAATTAGAATTTGAGTGGAAAGAATCATGGGATC